>JAYMSV010000645.1:0-15845 GCA_036897745.1 Erodium moschatum | reverse complement strand
TATTCACATCTACCATCGTCGCTATCCTCCTACCACTCCCTCTGTTACCGATGAAGTCAGGTTCGGTTTTCAAACAGATGAAACGAGTCCTCACCATGGGATCAAGTAGCGCTTAGGCTACACCTTGAGCAGTCTACATCAGTTTCGCCAGTTACTCCATAGTTTATTTGCAGTCTGCCTATATGGCTAGCATTTCTCTGATACTGATGAATTCAGGTTCGCTCGCACTCTATAGAGTATGCAGCGTCTAGGCAATACCTTGAGCAGTATTCGTCAGTATTGTCTTAGTTTACTTTTAGTTAGCCTATATAGCTTTTTCCTACTATCTCAAAACGAGAGAATCTCTCTCCAATTTGTAAAAAGAGCTGTGAACAAAGCGGCGCACTGGCTAGCCAGGAAGGTGCGTTCTATGCCAGTTCTTTAGTGGTCAGGAAACATGCACTAAGTGTATTACTCTTTCTGAAGTTTAATGAAATCTCGCACCTTTTAGTCAAAAAAACTCAACAATACAATAAGTAAATCAATATATATCAACATGTAATAAAAAGATGTTTAGTGATTTTTTTTATCAGCATAAGCATTCAGGCCTATAAAAGGCAAGAAAGGGCAACAACCCTCAGGAGCACAAAGACCAAACCAGAGAATAAACTCAGGTTTTACAGGAGGATTACAAGAAAAATAAGCAGGGGAAGCTTAAAAAACCACATATACCAATACAATAAATAAAGACCATATCAAAGAGGAATAATCTGTGAGGGGTAAGTCTGCAGGAGGAAGGATCAGATGCCCATTTCTGGTAGTTAAAATGAGCTCCAAATTTCGATTTACTCCAAAGGACTGAGATTGAGAAGCTTTGGATTTTTTGTAAAATCTCTTCAGGGGATGTATTCAAGTTGTTGAAGACTAAATTATTTTTGGGTAGTCAAAGGAACCATAAGGTTATGGGAATGATGACCTGCCATAGCTTTCTAGATTTCTTGGAGCTGAAGGAACACCAGGAATTGAGGAGAGAGTGTAGATTTTGGGGCATCACCTAAGGATAGCCCCACCAATTAAACACCAGAGACCAAGTAGACCAGGACTTGAAGCAATGAAGAGGGAGATGGATCATGTCTTCTAAGTAATTTTCACATAAAGGACAAAGTATTTGTTGCAGAGATAAATCAACACCCCTGCTCTCTAGGAAGCACTTGGTTGGGATAACATTGTGGCAGCATAACCACAACAAGAAGGCTGAGAGTTTGGGTGGAATAAGAGGATTCTACAGAAGGTTTGTCCAAGATAATACTGAAGAACCTTGACCTGCAAGTAACTCATAGGCCTTGGATACAGAATAAGAGTTCCATTTTTCTTGCCAAGAGAAAGAGAATCAGGTGAATCTGATAAGGCTACCAAGTTGAGAAGCTGACATAAAGAATTGAAATCCCCCATTTCCCACCCTCTTAGATTCCTCCTGAAACTCAGATACCACAAATCATCAGACCAGAACTGATTAACTTTGAGATGTTTTTGGGTGCTGAGAAGAAAAAGTCTTCTGAAGGAGAACTTTAAAGCTAAATCACCCAACCAATGATCATGCCAAAAGCTAACTCTGGAACCACTTCCAAGAGACCGAATCAATCCTGAATGTCCAAAAAGAGATCTAAATCTTGAATCTGAGGAGAGAGCATGAATATGAGAGAATAGGTTATAGTTTGAAGCCAACTGAAGAGAATGTAAATTCCAATCCATGATCTGCCAGCCAAATTTGGAACAAATTACTTTCCTCCAAAGAGAGGAATCATCAAAGGCAAATCTCCACCACCATTTCCCAAAAAGAGCTAGATTCATGATCTGCAGATTCCTAATTCCAAGACCACCTTCTTCCTTAGTTTCGCAGACAGTTTCCCATTTAAGCTTATGCATAACCTTTCTAGAAACATATCCATTCCAAAGGAACCTTTTTTGCCATTTCTCCAACTCTTTGGAAACCCCAACAGGCACTTTGAAGAGAGACATAAGGAAGAGAGGAAGAGAAGACAGGGTTGAATTTATAAGAGTGATCCTTCCCCCAAAAGAGTGTTGTCTTGCATGCCAAAAACTAAGATTGTTTTTGAAAGAGTTGATGATAGGTCTCCAAGAGGACACTTTTCTAGGGTCAACTCCTAGTTGAAATCCTAAGTAAGGAAGAGAAAGAGAGAGGTTTCTTCACACCCAAGTAAGCTAGCCACCTGATTCTCTGAGAGAGAACACGGGTTGAGAAGAACAAATTGAGACTTGTGAAAATTGATCTTGAGTCCTTAGACCAGCTGAAAGGTGTGCACAGTATGTTTAAGGTTTCTGACCTGAGAAGCTTGACCTTTGATAATGATGAGAGTGTCATCAGCAAATTGTAGATAGGAGATTTTTGGGCCATTTTCAGAGCAAGCTACACCACTGAACAAGTTAAGGTTGGTACTGAGCTCAATTAGTTGATGAAGTCCTTCAGCCACAATTGCAAATAAAAGAGGGGAGAGAGGACATCCTTGCCTAATGCCATTTTTAAGACTAAAGTCGGGATAAGGAGATCCATTTATCAAGACAAACACCCAAGCTTGGAAGCAAGCCTTCATCCAAGCTCTCCATTTGATCCCAAAACCCATTTTCTCCAATAAATTCAAGAGATAAACCTAGTTAATATGATCACAGGCCTTCTCAAAATCAACTTTAAAAAGAATTGCTTCCTCCTTGAATCTCTTAATATGATCCACTAGCTCTGCAACAATCAAAACCCCATCAAGGATCTGCCTCCCAGTAATGAACCTTGATTGAACATCACTTACCAAGTGATCAAGATGAATCTTCATCTTTGCTGCCAGTAATTTTGCCAGAATTTTGTAGGGCCCTCCAATAAGGCTGATAGGCCTATAATCTGAGAAAGCTTGAGGGCTTACAGACTTTAGAATTAAAGTGATGAAGGAGGAGTTAATCCTTTTTCCTAACTCAGAGTTGGTGTGGAAGTGAGCTAGGAAATTACAAATGTCCCTTTTCAAAAAGTGCCAACATCTTTGATAAAAAAAAAAGAAGAGAATATCCATCTGGGCTTGGGGATTTCTCACCATTACAATCTTTTAAAGCTTTCAGGATTTCTGGAGTAGTAAAAGGCAATTCAAGCTCTGCTGCTTGTTGGGAGGTAATTGCCTCGAAATTTAATGAAGAAAGATCAATTGATAATTGAGCATCATTGTTATAGAGCTTGGAGAAAAATAGGGCAGCTTGATCTCTAATTTATGAGGGATCGGAGAAGAGTCTTTCTTGAACATAAATCTCAGATATGAGATTTCTGTTATTTTTCATGTTTGCCACTATATGATAAAAACTTGAGCACCTATCACCATCTTTTAACCACTTCAGCATAGCCTTCTGACTCCAAAATTTTGCAAGTAATTTCATCTTGATGATTAATTTAGCTGATAGCAAACCTCTCTCAACAATTTCAGACTCCAGCAGAGGCCTTGATTCAATAATTGAGTCAAAAGAGTTAATACCCTTTCTCAACAATTCAATATCCTTTTCCAAGAGGCCAAAAACATTAATGTTCCAATCCTTCAAGAACCCCTTTAAACATTTCAATCTACACCACAAGGCAAAATGGGGAGCTCCAAAGGAAATTATGCTCTTCCAAAAGGATTCTACATTTTTGAGAAAAAGAGGGTGATCTAACCAAGCATTATAGAATTTGAAAGGTCTAGGTCCCCAGTCTAAAGATGGAGAGCTGATGATGACTGGTTTGTGGTTTGAGATGCTCATTGGTAAGCATTTTTGAATCAGGTTAGGGAAAGAGACCAAAAGGGAGGGAGAGATTAGGAATCTATCCAACCTTGAAGCTTTGGAGTGGCTAAACCAAGTGGATTTCCCTCCCACCATAGGAAGATCAACAACTTCTAATCTTTCAACAAAATTGGCAAACGCTGAAATAGATGAACTTGAAGTTGAGAACCCAGTTCTTTCAGCAGAATCTAGCACATCATTAAAGTCCCCACCTATGATTAAAGGACCAGACAAACCCTTATATGTGGAGATGATTGACTGCCTTAAGGATGCTCTAAGAGAGGCTCTGCAAGGAGCATAAATATTGACTATGCATAGCTTTAGATTATTAGGAATGAAGGTACCCAGCTAGATTATTGCATTGTTCCTTTTGATGATCTGAGAAGTGGACAAGCAAGAAGATCTCCAAATAGATACTAGCCCTCCAGATAAACCAATTGCAGGTACAAAAGAGAATTCCCAACCAAGATTGAAGCCACAATTTCTCAGATAAGTGATGTCAATATTCTGAAGTTTCGTATCCTGTAAAAGAAAAAAAGTTAGGAGATTGCTTGCAACACATGTCTCTTATAACCCTCCATTTTTGGTTGGAGGCAGAACCTCTCACATTCCAAGTGAGAATTATCATCGAGTTTAGAAGGCAACACTCTTGGACTGCGTGGTCAAGTCATCCAGGTTAGGCTCAACTTCAAGATCTTCTTCATCAGACTCCACTTCCAGATCTCTTTTTTGGTTGGTCTCAGGTTCAAGGTTTTGAAATTTCTCAATGACTAGGTCATCTGCAATGAAGGACTTCAAGCCGAGTGCTTTGCAATATTCCCATCCATTATTATAACCCTTCCCAATAGGTTTTTTGGATGATTTTCTCTTCGATGGAGGATATTTGAAGATTGGAGTCAAAATTTTAATCTTTGACCTGGTAGCGTAAACTAAAGAAGAGATCCTTTTTTTCAATTTGAAACCTTTACTAGACTTGTCAACTGAAGGGGGAGTTTGAGCTTGAGTTGAGGAATGTTAATTTGGTTTCCCTCCAATAGTCTTGAAAGAAGGGTTTGGGATGTTGATGGGTGCCTCCAAAGTACAACCCGTGGCAGAAGCATTTAATGAAGAATGGCTGAAGTTCCCTTTGTTGTTGTCCTTCATATTTGGTGTATCTAGCATTAAATGAAGTGGGGCCACAGTTGATAGTATAATCCCATCACCTTCAGCTGAGAGAGTAACCAGAGTTTGGTTTGAAGGCTCTTTCTGGTTGGATTAAATCAAATCAAGTCCCACAGAAGAAGGAACCGTTGGGGAAGGACTAATGGGTAAAAGAGAAGGATCTTGAGCATGATCTGCAGAGTTTTTTTACTAGAGTCTGATCTGAAGATGAGGAAGGGATTGATCTTTGGACCTCCTTGATTTTAGATAAAGTGGCTTCACAATGTTGAGGAGATTTAATGCGAGTATCAGAAGATATCAAGGTTTCTTGAGTTGAAGTAGGTTGAGCTGGATTAGAAGGAGGCATCTCAGATTCTTGAATCAAAAGTGTTGGGGTAGGGGTCTCGAGAGCTTCAGCAGAGGCTTGATGAAGAGGAGGTTGATGAGAGCATTTAAGTATGGAAAGGAGGATGGATTATCAATCATTGGAGTAATAGGATCTTTCAGAGGCATGGAAGAGAAATTAAATGCATATAGAATGTTGTTGTCCTCTTGTTACATTGAAGGAGGTTCTGCACTTTCATTGAGGTTTTCAAATTGGGAACTGAGGGAGTCAGAACGCTTTGGAGTTGATGCGGATGACTGTGGAGGGCTTTCATGGTCCTGATACTGAATAGTAGGAATTTCAGAAACATTTGTTGTCTTAACTAAGACCTCAAAACTTTCATTACGTAACTTGAGATTGACTTCCTTTAGAACTCCCTAGAGATGGTGAGAATGGGCTAAGACATAAGCAATGTCAAAGTGAGATCCATCTAGAGACTGTGGGTGAATATGCATTGGTGTTCCAAACTGAGACAAGCAACTTGAGAAAGTTTCCTCACACCAGCCATGAGCTGGTAATCCATGGATTGCAAACCATAAGAATATCCCTCCTTGAAGACAGAGTTGATGCTTATCATGAATTAGAGACATCCACTTACTCAACCATTTTCTTTCCTTGACCAACTCACTCCTAAAGACAGAATCCGGACAATGGATAAGTATTGTTCTATTACCAAAAGAACTCAATCTCACCTCATAGACTCCTTCATAAGCAAATGGCTCTAGAAATACTTTCTTCGTCTTGGAACTGCACAAAAGCAAAGAACCGACCTTTAGAGTTTGGATTCCTCGGGCATTTGATGTTCAAGGTCTTTCCAACCAAAGAGAAATTTTTTTGTCAACTGTGAATATCACAATATTCAGCAACATTGCGAATAAAGAGCCAAGAGCCACTATCTGCATTTGAAGTTGAGTGAGGTTGAACGTTTTCAAAACCCGGTGGGGGGCCTCCTGTTGATGCTGAAGAGACTTGATGATTCCTTTGAAGAGAGGATGAAGAAGTCTGCCAGAATCTCTGCTTGAACGTTGCTTCAGAGCTCTGATCTCTCTCTTATGACCTTACTGTCATCGGTTTCCCACGAGACGGAGGGATTGGTGGGATTGGTCCCCAATCCTTCTTACCGTTGATGAATGGAGTGGTATTGTTTGGAGACCAGCTTCTTACTATCGGGGATGCTTCCAAGATTCATAACTCCTCTTCTGTATATTTCCCCATGACAACTCTTGATTTGAATCCCAGTTGATGAGTGCTGTTGTTTAGATGTTGGATTTGTACTTCAGGAATATTGTTCAACACTTAAGCTAGTAGAGAGTTTTCCTTTTCATTTCTTAATAAAACAAGCAATTTTTAACCGTAGATTCAACCATAGATGCTTAGCGATTATAAATTTGAACAATTCCAAGGAGAGTCGATCTTGAATGCATAGGAACAATTAAATGTCTTGAGTCAATCGGAAAACATAAATTTAAGATTGAAAAGTTGTGTGCTAATGAGGTAAACAAATACTAGAGAGTCAAGTGACACCTGAATGCCCAATTGAACACCTTGATAAAGATACTAGATGGAGTCAATATCAAGACAATCTTCTAGCCAAAGACGTAAAACAAAGGCACAGTCAACCCGATAGAGTGGATTGACAAGCGGGATTGGAAAATCTCCAACATGCAACAACATCTCAACTCATGGAAATTATATAAAGATGTGATCTTTTTAAGATATTCAAAGAACTTTATAAGAAACTCGAGACTGAGGAGGTGAAGAAGATAATAGACATTGCATGGGAGACAATTAAAAAGGGGTTCAAGTTAGATTAAGGACATATAGGTCTTCGCTTTGGTTGATAAATGCCAGGATGAGTGACAGTGTTTAGTTTGAGTGACATAAGGCCTTTTCATTTCTCTTGTTTTGTTTGAATAATTCCTTTCATGCATTTTTTATAATGTCTACGGTAACTTTTTCTGCCTTTCGACTTGGAAATTGAAATAGCCTTATGTTTTACACACTACAATTTGTTGGCACCGAAAATTGTAATAAGTGGACGATTACATTGTAAATGCTCTTAGAATCTGATACAAATAACCTTACTAAAAAAGAACTTGAAATTAACAAATTAAATGTTGGGGATGTGAAAACCAAACTCCCAATCCAACCGCTATAATCAGTCAAAGCCTAAAGCCCAAACGGATTTGGTGAATTGGGGTATGAAAAACCAGACTCCAACTCATAAGTTACGGTATCATATGGTTTCACGTCCCCGTAGTAAAACAAACACTAGAGTTTAATCACACTTCTTGATCGAACACACAACAAGGGAAAAAAAAGAAGAAGAAACAAACGGTGAACTCTAGAGATGAGCGTGAATGTACCCTAGGTAGTCCCAAATAAAAGAGACAAACATGAATGTACCCTGGGTAGTCCCAAATAACAGAGACAAGCATGAATATACCCCAGGTTGCCAACGACGAGCAACACGGCTGTTCTAGCTCCATGGATCATCCCAGCCATTTGGTCCTTCTTTTTTGATAAAATCAATGACGGCATGAACAGCTTCCTGGGTTCTGTTAGAGAGGGAGTGATTCCCATGCTCAATTTCAACTTTCTCAGCACCTCCCAATGCTTTACATAATCTGCACAATGTGTTTTATTTTAGTAAGTAAAGGAACAAACTAGCAACATGAATGAGATTCATGAAAGAAAGGTAATTTCTCTGAAGCTTTCGTTCTACCTATCCACCAATGCTTTCTTATCGACATAGTCTGGTACGTATTCATCACCCATGGAAAAGATTACCTGCAAGATACCTGAGATAAGACCAGTGCACCAAACCTTTCTCAAGCTAATATGAACAAGATCCCATCTATATCACTATTTGTGTCGCATAACCCTCACCAAGACAGTGGGACCGTAATCATATTCAGTTAGTCAAGTCCACATTGGAGATCAAGATCTCCTGCTTTATAAGAGTTATCTACTCATACTAAAGCTTTATTAAACAGGGCTTCCTAATTTTCTTTTTATTTCCTCTCCTGGTATTAGTTGTTTCTTATTCCTAATATACATTAACATCTCATACAAAAAAAATAGTGATATGTATTGTGTTTCTATTATTCCCTTCATCCCACTATTTGTAAGAACTAACATACGTGTTTGACTTTCTAACATTTACCCCATGTGTCCACTACTCAAGGTATTATGACTAAATATTTGTGATAATTCATGCTTAAGTGACTAAAGTGGAGAGCAGATATTTATTTTAATTTTTGAGACATCTATTTTAGGATATTACATTTATTTTGGACAGGGAGTATAAAGCTTCCTCAATACCAAACAAGTCATTTAAGGCCAAATTAATCTCTCCATAGGATTTGCCACCCACCAAGTCTATTCTAATGTATAAATACTTTTTGCAATGAGGATACCATGGATTCTTACCAAATCAACCAATTCTCAGCTGATAATGCCTACTTTATTTCATCAATTGAAATTGAATCAAGACGAATATGAGAATCACTAAAAACTCAAGACATTGCTATTAAACTAACAAAATATCTACGTACCTGGCAAGGTGTGTTAGACATGTGCCCAAGTAATGTTTTCAGCTGGTCATCACTAAGGTCAGAGCTGAATAAATCATCATCTCCCATGTATGCACAAAGGGAGTGATACCTGCCAAATAATTGTTTGAGGAGAAAACTACTAAATATTACACCAAATTCCTGAGATACCATGGTAACATGAATTCAAGAATAATAGACCAGAGAAGCTTAAATGTGCTAAATAAATCCTGAATGACATCTTTCATCTTTGCAGTTAAACTGATACTCACCTACTCTACATTCCTTAAACTGCAAGGGATAAATTTGCAAAAATTACCAGTATTTCCATCAGACAAGAAAATGATTCTCATTCCAATTCTCACACAAAAGTTATCCAAACGCAGCCTTAATTGTTACATGCAATGTCCTTTCATATATTTATTAAAATTATTTACAACAGGCAAATATGATTACTCCACCAAGCCATTCCGGTATAGAGGACTAACAAATAGTGAGCAAAATAACTTGCCAGTCACACTTCCAGGCGCATTTAAGTTGAGAGTTACTACTACATTGCATATAGATGTTATAGCTGTTATGCCTACCTATATGCAGTTATTGGGGCACATGGATCTGCTTCCCTAGGCATAATTTCTGATGCACGGCCTTCCTTTATCATGGCTGAAGCCAAGTCAATCAAACTAGCTGTTTCAGGGAGTGTTGCTCTATATTCTCGGTCACTAACTGGAGCCTGAAAATTTAAATGGGCACAATGAATAATGACACAACTAACTTTGTAACATACAGGGAAAAGGGAAACAAATAGAAGTTATTTCAACAAACTGCAGCTATCCTCAAAGTAAACAATCTTATCACGGTTTATCTGTAGCATACTATCGTTCTACCACATTAACTTAAATTTGTTCTGCTCTGAATTCTGGCGAAAAGCATACATGAACTGCTTGATAAGAAAAGCAGTTACTACCCAATTTGTGCAGAACAGAGTTCTAAAAGAAATGGGAGACCATACTGAGATACTATCACATCGTGATGCCTGTATCATAACTCTTAAACTTGACTCCAGCCCCAAACCTTAAGCTATAGGGTGGACTGTGGAGGGTCCAACTAGTAAATCAAGTGGTTCTTAACGTCATATTCTTTTGGTGTAAGACACTTCAACACTCCCCTCACAGGCAAGCTGGACAAGACAATGGACCTTGCATGCGGACCAAGTATATATAAAAAAAGAGGAAACACAAACGGATTGCAAGACCATACCAGCTTTCATACCATGTTAAACTTGACTACAGTCTAAGAGCTTAAGCTATCAGGTAGACGGTCCAAGTAGGATAGCAAATGGTTATTAACTTTGTATCCTTTCAATGTGACAAACTAAAATATCCATTAAATGTTCATGGACAAATCCAACAGTTTTACATAAGGGTTTTTACTCTCCTGTATCACAAAATATCAAGCATTCTCTTGTAACTGAAGCAAAATCTAAGGAAAGCCTGGACACTTTCAAATTTAAAGGTACCGTGGTACCAAAATTAGAACATTTCAAATTGCATTCAGAAAATATAGTTTTGAATTGAGACTATGAAGTCAAGTTCAGTAGAAAGACTTCTTAGCAATAACTAATATATTGATTTGTCATTACTTATTATCTATCATGCAAAGAAGTACTTAAATTACATTCTCTAACTTCAATTGGATCAATGTTGCCTTGTTACCTATAACCATCCCTGGAAAAGTAGAATGGCTAGAAAACCAGTAAATATAGACAGCCTGTGGCCAGCAAAAAGGGATCTTCACTGATAACTGATGACAGGATTAATAGCACAAGGCAACTACTCAATGGTAAATGACTAGGGAGTTGAGATCATGACAACCATGATTAGCTGTACTTAAAAAAGAATGTGGTATTCTTTATGGGCTTCTAGTATTAGGCTAGATTGACCAATAGACCATTCTCTGCTTAACTAGATTGACCAATTCTGGACAATGCTGGAAATAGCTAGCCTGTCATATCTTCCATGGAACTGGAGGCAGCTTCATCACAACGATTCAGTGAATTCATATTAGCTACTTGATCCAAGACTACCATCACACTCAACAAGTTCGTCACATATGAGTTGTTGCCTTTTGACGTTTCTTAAATTCCAAATGAATTGACTAGACAAGGAAAGATCATAATTAGTTCATCCCATCTGACCAACATACTTCTTATGAGGCTACCCAACAACAATCCATTACTATAATTTGAAAATTCCTTCATATAATAGTAATAGAACCCACAGTAGTTAATCTAACAGGCAAATGAAGAGATAAATAGATATTAGGTTCCAATCTTATCTTCTGGGATTACAATATTCCAAAGCAGTAACTCCAGGATGTGTCTTATTGTTAGGAACAAGTTGTGTTCCAACAAATAATAGTTCCAAAATATTTTTTAGCTGGATTATACAAGCTGTTGTTGGATTTCATAACAGCTACTCGTAGAATGAGAAACAAATACAAGCATCACAAAGAAAATATGTTACATTTTAGTTGCAAGCTCATATATGTATTTATGACATCTGTATTATGCTAGATTAACTTTGAAGAAAGGAGAGCAAATATGTCAATACCTGCAAAATGGCACAACGGACTGCTCGAGAGCAGGCAGCATTTGTCCTCATGTAATGAACAATAACCTAGAAACATGAAAAAACATGTTTGGAAAAAAGATTATTCACCTTGTTCTTGATGATTATTAGTTCTTATAAAAGTAGCACTAACCTGACAACCAGTACTATGCCCAATTAGTACCACACCTTCGGAATCTTCTTTGTTGATTAAATAACTAATCAGCTGATCAAGTTCGAGGGCATCCTACCATGTACATGGTGCAACATCTTTAACGATTATTCAATAAGCCAAATAAAGACAATAGGTCTGGGTAGTGTGTAATGAACAACAGAAGGCAATACTACATAAATCAGAATCTGTTATGACATATGATAGCATTTGAATGAGAATATCATTCAAAAGTATCCATTAATGCAAGATTGGAGCTTTACTGCTTTCCAGATAGAACAGAGGATCCCAGCTTGTTTGATAAGAAATAATGGAATACTTTCAGTTTGCCAAAACACAAGGAAAAAAGCAAGGCTTTGAAAAAAGATAAGTTACTTGTTTCAGGCTGGAGGTGCCATATCCAGAATACGAAGATGACAGTAGTGGTTGGACAAGCGACCATTTCTCATTCTCCAAGGAAATTGCCAGAGGCTCTAAGTACCTTCAAATCACACACAAAATACAAGTGGAAACTATGTCAGGAATGGCAACAAGTTTCTTAACAACAAGAAACCTTTTCACACAGACTAAGCAGTTACTTTGGCAAAAACTCTTTGATATCTTTTACTGATAAGGAAAGTTAAGAGTCAATAACAAACAAGAACCATGTGAGAATGACATTGAGTTTCTTTTAAGAAAAGTTGGAAGTGTAGTTCAGGGGTTCCACTGAATGCTCCTATCCCACAGCAAAGATCATATGAAAGGTAAGAAAAATATAAGGCTTCAACTCAACACTGAGAGAAAGGAAAACATAAAAACATAAATAGGACCACTTATGTTGAGTATTGAAAACAAGTACTACAATGCACTTACTCGGTTGCCATGAAACCATCTGTCAATCCACCAAGAAATATAACTTGCTGTTTGTAATCACCAGTTTTAAATGCAACCTGCAAAAGAAACAAAACCATCATAGAGAAATCATGTCAAGAGCTCATTCAAACAGTACATACATTGACAATAACCAATATAATTGTGTGCAAAATAGAATTCCAGTTCACATGAGAAGTGACAAATTTCTTTCCAAGGAAAAAAAATTAAATAAGCCAATATTGTCCATGAAACATTTTTCTTATAAATAATTTACCACCACCTATTCCAATTTAAACACAGCTAAGAATGTTTCCGCCAGTGGTAACGAAATATACTAAGTGAAACACAACCCAAATGAACTGAATGTTAAAAAAAATAATGTAGTGGTCTTAGAAATCTAAGGCAATTCTTTTCACAATTTCTACATTCTGGATGCTGCTTCTGATGATGCCAAAATAAAAATTGTAAAAATAATTTGTAATATCCTGTCATGAACTAAAATAACTGGATTCATTTTCTTCGTCGTCCAAGATTTGAGGACCTACATTTGTAGCCTTGAAGGTTATGTACGAATAAACTCCACCACATATGTCCCAACTAATCGCCTAACCACCTAGAAAAACAATGACCGTGTTTGTATCAGGTTTCACAACGTAGCAAATTCCAACACACTCAAATTTTATGGTTGACTGGTTCTAAGAATATGGGTTTTGCACATAGAACTTCAATGTATGATTCACTTGGAGAACACCTCGGAGATAATAAAATATGTGTTAGCTAATACTCACTGGAAGAAACATTATTTGGAACACCTTCTATCAACGACACCCGTCTTTCACTCCACCAGCAACACTCTCTTAAATGTAAACCACAGCTAAACCCATCCACCAAAGAACTGAAGATCTCATTCATCCTTCATCACTTACTCTCAAGTCTAATCTACTATGACAACCGATCTATTTTCCACTCATGTACATGGTCACGTCACGTTGGTTCCTTATATGATTTCTTTTCATTCATGTCCATCTATTCCCTGATTGATCAACTATAGAATTGCTGATGAAAGGAACTAAACAAATGCGAACTGACTAGTTTGGTAGAACGGCAACAAAGTACATATATAGAATATGAAATTGATTCAAACAATCTCAGTTTTCATTAATTTAAGAATAATGCACCAGCACATTCTTCATCACTTCATAATACAACTTTCAGAATTGTAAGATAAAAGCACTACTCAAAACGTTAGAACTGACAACAAAAAATCGTCAAATATTGCATATCGATGAAGCATTTCCAAGAAATTTCCGTTCTAGGCCTAAGGAGCTAAGCATGCGCAGTAGTGTAATTAAGATATACAAAAGTCTACCTAAAATCAGGCAAATTCAAATAAAAATGGGCGAAATTGACAGACCTGAACAGGCTTGGGACCGTACTTGAGGAGAACGCCCCTGAAGTGGTTCTTCTTAATCACGGGACAATTATCGGCGCTGGCACCGGAGATTCCGACGGAGCTTCCAGAAACTTTGGCAGTGGAGGACTTATCGGAACGGCCGCCAACAATGCCGGAGAACCATGAGGTGGAGGCCGGGGCCGGAGCAGGCTGCGGTGCGCGCGGCGATAGGGAGGACGAAGACGATGAGGAAGTTAACGAGGGCTTCATCTTCGGCTTCACAGGGTCAGATCCAACGACATCGTTTCGTGGTCGACGCGAATCGCGCGTTTGGTCTGAGATCCAGACGAAGAAGAAGAAAAACCGCAAACTAAAATGGATTTGGTCGCCTGCACCGAAGAAGATCCTAGTCGTTGTTATTGTTGGGATTGTCCCTTTGCGCACGCGCAATTTTAGGCGCGTCTGATTTTGTGTTAATTATCCAATATCGTCTTGGGCCTGTGCAACTGAAAGTGGGCCTGGGCCCGAGCAGACTATGAACATGTGATTATTTTGTTTTTTTTAAAACGATGATTTGTGTTCATATTATTTGAAATGTCGCAGAATACAAAGTAGTGCGTCCGGTATAATGAAATCGAATCATATTTGGACAGGCATAGAACGGGTCTCTCGAGCGAGTCAGTGGGCTGCCCCATTCGTTGTCCTAGCAATATACTCGAGTGTGACATCCTCGAGGGATAAGAGAATGGAACGACAATCCTCTATGAGGCGTCCCACAGGTGAGAAGATAGAGCTAGATCCCAAAATTAAACTCACCATATATTGTGCATCACTCTGTAGCACAATTTTTGTTCAACTCTGAGCTCGAATCCACTGGAGGGCGCGTTGAATGGCCATAGTTTCTACATATCATGCCCCTAAATTTCCTGGCAAAATGTCATTTCTGCCCTCCAAAGTACAACCTCAGTCATTTCTGCAGATCAACCCCCATCCCATCTGACCCGTATCTGTAAATGTGGCCCCATCAACATTTATGACCACCCATGTCTGTGGTGGAGGGTGCCACCCAACTGTCCCCCTCGGTTTCGAGCTAGTAACGATCTTTGTAGCCCCATACTAGGTCTCTCTCCAACTATGTAGATGGCTACGGACAGTGGCATCCATAGCCTCGGCTTATTGGGGTGCTTGATCTCATACAATCCCATTTCAAGCCTTCTATATTTCCCAAATTGTCATCGTTATTCGGCTTTTAGTGACCATATCTGGAATTGCCATAATAAGGGTCAACCAGGATTCCAGTGAGTAGTGTGGCAGGATAGGGACCTGTAATTGTTATTTGGCCCATACTTCCTTTGCAAACCGACAGTGGAGGAGTAAATGGGAAGTAGTTTCGCGGTCCGTTGGGCAAATAGGGCATTCCTCCGGAATTGGAACATGTTTGTCCGAAGGTTTACTGCCACCTATAAATTTCCTGAGAGAGCCCTCCATAAGAAGACATTTATCTGTGGTTGGATATCGAGGTCCCACATACTTGTACACATCGTGGGCCCTCCTGTAACCCACCAACGCCCATGTACCTGAGCCAACGCTCGATAGCCCTCCTTACATGTGTAAAGGCCCTTCATATTGTTGGTCCAATACCATTGGTCTCGGCAATCAGGGTTCGGGGCTGGAACTTGTAGAATGTCGGCCACTATACTCAGGGGAAGTTTTGATTTAATTTTGTTAAATCTCATGCTCCTCCCTGATTGGACGCAAGATCGGATACCAACATTCTTGGATTCTCTGTCGTATGTAGTGGTATAGTTGGAACGTTCCCCATCAGCCACGGGATCCCCTCAACTATAGTATTACTACTGTCCCCACTGGCCCGCCGCAACCCTTGGTGGAGTAGGGATTCGGTAGCCCTTACTCCCGTCCATAGTTGGCTCGGGTTGAGGCCCCCCTCCGG
>JAYMSV010000644.1:0-15846 GCA_036897745.1 Erodium moschatum | reverse complement strand
GTTTTTTCAGTCAACAACTCAATTGCATCTCATCCATTCATTCTTAAAATGGATGACTTGGATGGATTCTCATGATTACTACGTTAAGAGGTGGTTTCTATTTGATTTCTCCTCATGGTGAGTATACAGAATGTGTTATACATTATTTTTTTAAAATGAAGTTTTATATCATCGCTTCCACTCGAATCCTTGATCATTTAGGTTAGTGCACAATAGTGTAGAAAAAATAAGATTCAGAAGAAAAATTGCATATACGACATAGCAGGCAAAGAGCAAGTAAGAAGATGGCTTTTCAAGTGTACAATTACTGATCTCTGTCCGATTCAATAATAATACGTCTGAACTTGGGTTAAGGAGATGATGAGGAGCTCTCTCTCTCTCGTGTACTCGTCTCTTCCTGAAGTCACAGGTTCGGATTTCTCTCTATGACGTGCACTGGGCAGAGGCAGTGCCAGGGAGAGAGGATCTCCAATGGCGAGGTTAGTGCAGGCCTTGGCGCACAACGCAGAGACACTCTGGTGATGATGTCGCACCGATCGACGGTGTTCATGTACAACTGATAAAGCCAGAGGAAAACTAACAGACAAGTAGTCTTGCTTTTAATACTAGGATCACAAAGAAAATACAAGCCAGAATCATGCTTTATCCTACTTCATCTGTGGGTGAAGAATCTGAACATAACAATTTCGGGTTGACTATGCTCCCAGACGAAAAGATTCTAGCAAGGATTAGCCCGACAGAAGTGGCTCATACGTACAAATTCACAACAGCACATAACTTTTGCTTCTTAATTTAAGAATGTGAAGTCAAAACATAGATTGGCTTGATTCAACCAATAAGTGTACAGTTGACAATGAAAAGCAGCAAAACATGATTATTCAAGGATATGATCAAATGAATGCCTCCAACAATAGTCTAATTGGAAATTTATGTGTAACTGAATGAAAATGATCCGTCCTCCATCGCCAGACATGTAGGAAAATCATCACTATTCAACCGGCCTCTGTCCCAAAACGGATATGTCCTCATACCGCTTCTGCATCATATAAAAAATGTAAGGTGATATTATTACACTAGTGTATGAGGAAGGACTGAAAGAATTCTCCAAAAAATGAGGTTTGATAAATTGAATTTAATGTCCGAACGTAAAATTATAAGACTTTGGTTCCCGTCTAACTGATTTCAATGATGTTTTCCTGATACAGTCGAGTATGCTTTGACCATGGAATCTGATAAGAAACTTACTTATTTACAAGAAAACCAAAATGAAATTGATGCAGCTCATACTCCATCAAATATTCTTCTTTCAAGTAACCACTTTCTTCTTACTTAACTTGGGTCTCATAATTTTCAAAACTCATGCAAATATAAATCATATGAAAAAGTAAGTGTTTTAAACTGATAACATAATGAGGATTCAAATGCTAACAGATTCACAGAAGAAGAAAAGGGAAGCATTACCCCAACATTGTTGCTCTCCCATACCTTCTGAACTCCATAATCAACAGCCTGCAACCAATGTATAACTTTTGATTACATCAGGGAAATACTGGAGAAGCACGTGTCAAGATATTTTTTTAGGAATTCAATCTTACTTTTTAGTATTAATTCCCACTTCTTCATGCAATCCATGAAAAGAATAGAATGAATTCAGACTAAGACTTAAACCACCTACATGGGTCATCTATAGCCATATTTCATTTTCATAAACATCTTTTTCATGTTAGATTTCACCAGATCACAAGCCACAAAATCCTTCTACAAACAACACTTGCTTTAACATAAATCATACCAACATTTGACAAGACACCAGCTTTAATTCTAAAGTTATTCTTCAAAATGGAGGTCCGGCGGTCCCCCCCATATAAATGCACACACTATCATACTACACTTTCTATTTCCCTTTCCCTCAACTCCCATATTACTCAACTGCAACATTAATCCCAGAAACATAACGCCATAAGAACACAAATTAGTAACCTGACAGGCCTAATCTTATCCCATCAAACATATTCGTAACTGTCATTGAAGTCACCTCATAAATCCAATAGACCCTGCATATTTTCATTCAGATACTTATAATTAACATGCCAATATACCTGATTTTCAGTGACTGAGACCTAAAAACAATCAGCTCAAGGGACAAAATCCACACCATTCAAAGATATGCATACAATCAACAACTAGATTGACCCAGAAACATATAGCAGCTGAAATACAAACAAAGCGACTAATCCTATTGTGCATCATAGACAAAACCTCCCGATCAAAAATCTGAATCAACAATCACCAGATTCAAATTTTTATCCATACGACCGCAATCGCCTGTCCAAAACAAAAATCGATTTTTTTTTCTAAAACAGATCATCAGCCTTTGCACCTACTGTAATTTCTCCCAGATCCAACAAATTTTTTAGATCCATTTCTAAGTAGATCGTACACATACAAACATGCTTAGCTCCAAAACGGTAAAGGAAAAAAAGGCTTACACGCTCTCCGGCGAAAGCTCCGGCGATGATGAAGGTGACGTAAACGGAGTTGCGGCGCATGATCACTCTGTATAGACCTTCGAGAACTCCCATGGCTTCGTCCTTCTCTTTTTCGTTCTCCACTGCGGAGTCAGTTCCTAACCCTTTATACGGCACGTCGTCGACTAAACGACATGTCGTTATTTCCCACCTGAAGAATAGGCAAAAATTCGAGTCCGTTCCGTTGTAAAAACGACGAGCCGTTTTGACATTCCAAACGACGTCGTAGCTCCTGCCACCGAGAGCATATATTTATTTCTCTGGACACGTTCGTAAACCAGAAACGCAGAGATCTCTGAGGAGGAGAAATGGCGGCATCTTCTTCCTATTCAATTCTGGCAGCGGCTGCCGGAAAGGTGGGAAGCGCGGCCCGGCGGCAAGCTCTGACCTTGACGGAGGCGGCGGCGAATAGAGTCAACCACCTCCTCCCGCAGCGGAAACGCTCCTTCCTTCAAGGCTCGGGGCTGCAACGGCCTCTCCTACACCCTCAACTATGCAGGTTCTTCCTCGTCCTAGCTTGCACATTTACAGAATTTTTGTCGACGCGGATTCATTCAAGGCCTTTATGTTTGGTTAATTTGTTAGGTTTTGATTCTGCTTTATAGAACATCTTCAAAGTTTTGTGATTTGCAATTTCCGACTAATTCTCCATATTAGTGCAGAGAATATTTTCTAATTGTAATAGTCTTGTGTTGTAGGTAAGTGTTAATCATAGTCCCAAGCATATGATTTTGTTCTAGCAATTAACTGTTCTTCGGTTGCTTGTGCTGTATTCAATGGTGTGATATCTAGGGTTTGGCTCAAAAAAGGATTAGAAATAGAGTTCTTATATGTCTGTTGAAATGGTCAAGTTTTTGTCATGTCATTTCCATTTTACTGATCAGAGCGGGAACAATCCGCTCCTAGGTTGTTAACTTCACATTTTTGAAGACACAAAAGTTTTTGTTATCAAACATTATTACGATAACATGCGCTACATCAGAGATAATATATTGAGGTCAGTGGCCACATCCAGCCCTTTTGTTTTCAGGAGCTGGTATTAGCCTAACATTCCGGCATCCATATGATGCACTCATAGGCCTGTATTCAATATCTACACAAATCATCAGTGTTTTTTACATTTCAGTACGGCAGAGTGCACAACATGCTCTTAAGTTCTATAGGCTCTTGTTTGTATACCAGGTTGTCTCCTGCTGCTTCTAATATTGATGACCAACCACTTTCCATAACAATGCACAACATTTTATTAGAAAGCTGGGCTGCTAGCATTGGTGAATTTGGTGTTTGTTTTTTATCCATTTTGTTAGACCCTATTCATTTTCTTTGGGGGATGGGGTTGCATTTATGTTTGCAATTTTTCTATTCAAGGGAATACTGTAGCAATTCTGTGCTTTTGTGGCATGTATAACAAATTAACAATGATTGATGTCTGGTTTCATTCAAATTCTCAGACGAGAAAGGGAAATTTGACGAGTTGGTGGAAGACAAGGGTGTGAAGATACTGATCGATCCTAAAGCCTTGATGCATGTAATAGGAACCAAGATGGATTTTGTTGATGACAAACTCAGGTACACAACTCTCGTGGTACTGTCCTTGCATCATATATGATCATATATATACACATGGATACCTGTTTGCACGTCTGTGTTACTGAGTGACACTGTTTGTTATAATGTCAAAGAACACCTTGTTTATCTTGTTTTAAAAGCATTTGAAGATTGACATTCAGTCAAAGTTCCTTGTGTATTAGTAAAAAAAGTATGCTAATGAGATGGTTTGGGAATGGGAATCAAAACAAAGTTAAATTACACACAATTAAGTTGATGCCCGTTCCAAAACCCTCGTGCAAACACAGCCATAGATCATTTGGCTGCGAAACTTCTGACCTTCCACTAATAATTTCCACATTTGCAAGCGAAGGGGTTTTCTTATAATTCAGATTCAAAACAAAAATTAGTTTGTATCCTAGCACCACAACTATCTGGTTTGGAAATGCATCTAATGTCTGCATTTGCAATTATATGTTTTATGCAGGTCTGAGTTTGTTTTTATCAATCCAAACTCGCAAGGTCAGTGTGGTTGTGGAGAGTCTTTTATGACAACAAGCAAGGCTGGAACTGCAAAGCAAGGTGGTAGCTAAGAATTTGTGAGTGATATGTCCTGATGATCGAACTTTTGCCATCACTGTGAGTACTAGTAAAGCATCATTTGCAAGAGCGTAAAACCTCAAGGTCTCCTCTCGTTGAGGGTAGGCGTCAACAGAAACATTGTTGCAGGAGTTCGCTTGGCATTCTCTTTATAACACAACATTATCATACCATTTTCCCCTCCCACAGTCATGCTATATTTTAGCAATAATGTTGTATACATGTACACTGGATTTACCAATAATTTGTATTTAGATATCATGAAGCTATCACCTTGTGTAAATAACTGGAAGAAAATCTTGCATGCCTTTATTTCTGGATATATAAGTTGAAAGAAGTCATTCTTGCACGCTGTTCTTATCGGTAGCAACAATAGAAGAAGGAAACGGAGATGGCTTTGGCTGCCTCTCTCTGCTCATGATAAACCTCTGCATGGCTTCTACAAACTTTGTCACCTTACTTGTCTCTGTCCTCTCATGACTGCTGCCAGATTCCGGTGACTGCCACGTCTCACCTTCTTGCTGGAGATGGCATTTGTGAAGCTTCACATACTTCATCTGAGCAATAGTAGTTGGTTCAGATATTAAGTTGGATGCTCCATTTATAGGGAAAAAGGCCATGGATTGGAGAGTGACCTATAAGTTTTTTGGTTTGGTTTTTGTTTGGACAACCACCCCAGAACCTCAGTGTACTCAATAAGATATGACTGTTTTAATGATCTCATTGTTTAGGCTGGCTAAGGATGCGCAAATGAGACAAGGTTGTGTTTGGCCAACAACTTTGATTGTGGCACCATTTCCATGGCATTATCCTTTTGTTTCATGTTTGTTGATAGTTAAGAGATACAAAATGTAGAAAAAGGAAGAATGAAATAAATGTGTGAGAATATTAAATTTTCTTTGTTAAAAGTTGCAGTGACCAAAGCAACTGTCGGTTGTTCCCAAATGTTCTACCATGTGTCAAGCAACTATTGGTTGTCAGTCACCCGGCCTGACCGTGCCACCGTTGCGTGGCAAGCACGGCCAGACCGAGTCGTTTTTTTTTTTTCACGGATCTACACCTAACTAAAAAATTCGCCTGTAAACTAGTTAGCAGGGATCCGGTTTTGACCATTCTATAGTAAATAAATAACTCCATATTTTTTAGTTGATGACCAAAAATCCATGCCGGCCATATATTTTTTTTGGCAATTTAGTTAAAAGTGACATTCTCTGATAATAGAGTAATTGAAGAAGAGACTGAATCTTCTTCATTCAATTTTATATATGGTTGACTGTAAGAAGAATGTATTGCAATGGAGAAAGGTGTGCATAGATGGATTGTGGACATATCCAAGTGGAACCCATCTCTCCTTGACTTCTCTTCCGCTCTCTCTCTTCTTCCCCTGCACGACCACTCCTCCATCACCAGGTTTCTCCTTTCTAACTCTGTTTCAGAATTATTCAAATTTGTGGGAGGGCGCAAGGTGTTCGATGAATTGTCTCAAAGAAAAGTGGAAGCTTAAGAGTTCATTATTTATGCAGGTACGTGCAAATGGATGATAGGAAACGGGCGATTGTGAGCCGCTTGCTTCAATATGCACTTGTTCATGAGGTTTTGGGGATCCCTTATGACAAGATTCTCATATCCCGCACTTCACAAGGCAAGCCCTATCTGGTATTGGTCTTACATGTTTAATTATCTGATTAAAGGAGTGTTTATATACACTTTGGACTAGTTTTTGGATCAAACTGGTGTCCGATATGTATATCATGTCTTCACTGGGCGCTCCTCCTTGGGAGGCTGGTCTCCCCAAACAAAATGACTAGAACGAAAAACAAAAATCGATATTGTTCTTAATTTGTGTTGTGCATTTGAGGTTTAATAGAATTTAGAAGGATATAACTTTGGTAGTCAAATGCATGTTGTTCTTGCTTGGTTGCTGTTCAGGATTGTGAGGAGGTGAGCTCGGAGTTTCCTAACTTCAACTTCAATGTATCACATCATGGCGACTATGTGGCAATAGCATCTGAGCCGTTATGTCTTGTGGGTTTAGACATTGTTTCCTATACCGTTCCACGTATAGAGACGATTGCAGAATATATTCAGAACTTCTCATCATACTTTTCAAGTTTAGAATGGGATAGTATCACTAATGCTGGTACTTCTGATGAGGCTCTGGTGGAGTTTTATAGGTATTCTTCAACTCTACTCCATTGGATCTATTTGGCATTCTCTCTTTTTTGGCATATAACTTTGTGAAGCAACCCCCTTAGAACCTCTTCCAAAACCCGAGACACTATTCAAATCCTTTTAACACGAGATGTTCTATGTTTCTACTTTCTACACAGACTGATTTGAAGTGATTACTTGGAACCTGTTTTTGCAGATACTGGTCTCTGAAAGAAGCATATGTCAAAGCCACAGGCAGTGGACTGGCAGAGGAACTGGACAAAGTAGTGTTCAACCACACCAAGTGGAACAATATATCTATGAAAATTGATGGCAATGCCATGGCAGACTGGAGATTTTGGCTTTTTGAGCTGCCAAATAGACATTGTGTAAGTCCTTCATCAAGCCTACTGTCTCGCCTTTCTTTGCATTGCTCCCTTAAATTCTTCATTCTTGTAAAAAGTTAGATGTTTTGAAAAGGGATTGTATTATGGTTTGACAGTGTCTTTCTGGAAAAATAGGTATCAGTTGCAAGGGGTCACCCGAGATTGGCCGTTGAGAGTTACAAGAGAACTTTAAAACAGTCGGACTTTGATGAAGAGGAATATGAAAGAGGCCTTCTTCTTCCTAACATAAACTTCATCTTCAAAACTGTGCAGCAACTGATTCCGGTTCTACACAAAAACTGAAGAAAAATAGTTTTGTATTTTACAAGGGAAGAATATAGTGCAATGTCACAGAAAAAGGCTCAATGTCAAACAATTAGATTTATTTTTCCAATTACTTCAATGTGGAAGAATACAAAAAGAATGACGATAATTACAAGTACTGATTAGCCCCAGGCATAACTTAGAACATCGTAGCCCCTGACAGCAGTACCATCATTCTTATCTAACATCCATAAGAATGTACAGTATACTATTTTCACATAAGCATGCTCAAGTCTGCGAGGTCGTCCATAGGTATATCAAGTCCCATTGAATCATGGTCTTGTATACCATCAACATCATCGAAGTTTAACCAAGAGCTCAGATCCTGAGGTCCCCCTAGTTCTTCTATGGAGTCTAGTTCTTTGATCTCTTTAAATGAATCCTGATTAGTGGATGTGAGCCCAGTTTCTCTTTTCTTGTCGACACCATTCTTAACCACTTCATTGGAAGCCCCAGGTGAATTATAAACAGGATGAGTTGTCCCTGTGAACTTACTTACAAACCCGTTTCCTGAAGTCAATAGTTGGGTGATCCTCTGCTTGGGCTTTGCTTTTGTCTTGCGCTCAGGATTTCTGGCTTGTGAATCTTTGTCGCTTTCTCTCTCACTCCTCTTTCCCTTTGTCCCACCCAACAGAGTACTTCCAAGATCATCAAGCAGGAGTTCCTTCTTCTTCCCTATGTCATGACTCTCTGCTCTCAAATCTTTGTCTTTAGGCTCTGCATGATCACTGCGACGAGGTGCAGCACGAAGGACATCTCGAAGAGCAGGCTCACTGAAGCAACTTTTACCAGTAATTTCAAATTTTCGACATCTAGCAAGAGTCCTCTTCATGAAAGCAAAGGCAACTTGTTTTGGAACCTTTGGCACACCTGCTTTTGCAGCACTACTTCCCCGAGTGGCCTAATATAGTTCAATGGTAAAATATTATTCACAAGTGTATCATATTGCTGCAAAAAAAAATTCAAATGGTTCTAAAGGTGTATCATATTCTAATGAATACTTGATAAGCTTCTACCCTTCAAGAAATCATTCGTTTTGTGAGCTACACGATCTACTAGACTTGGCACTAGATATCAGTGTTGAATACATTAAGTCCAGCTTATTCAGTAAAGTAATGGAGTATATACAGAGGGGTGGACTCCAGTAGAAATCCCTCTTAGAATAGAAACCATCGTTTTTGTTGGAAACTATAACACATTGCGTTGGAACCTATCACATGTTGGAAACTGTGACACATTATGTTGGAACTGTGAAAATACGTAGTTTCCAACAAAATGTGTTATAGGTTCCAACACAATGTGTTACAGTTTCCAACAAAACGATGGTTTCTAGGTTTCTATTCTAAGGTGGGGTTTCTACTTGAGTTCTACCCTATATACAGATTATAAAAAATAAAAAATAAAACATACCAGCATCTTTCTGTAAGCCGCCTCAACAAGTCTGTCCAACCCAACCTTCTGAAGCCTTCTGCCGACAAACCAAATCATACAAATCTTCATCAGTCCAAAAACGTTTTCATGATCAATGTTCATCCCAGAAGAATTAAAAGCCTAGAATTGGAAATGTGACAAATTAATGAAGGACCTACCGTTCTTCTATTGCCTTCCCTTCCTCAATTGCTTTCATAATTTTGTTCACATATGCTTTTCTTTTACCAACCTGCATAAGTAACATAGGAATAAGAAGTTACAACCAGATCAATGTGAAATGACTATGCAGAAACGCAAAACAATTATTAGGGTTGGTTGCACAACTTGAATAAGAGTTTTCACATTGGATATAAATAATATGAAAATTCTTTATAACTTTGCTCCATGCACGAATATTTTCGGGCATGTTCTAAGAATGATGAAACTTAAAAACGTAACTTGTTGATGAAGTCCCTTCTGTAGTTCAGCAATATCTTTATTAATTCCATCATCCTCTCCATCAGCCAGATCAGGCTGTTAGAAAAAAAAGACAGATAAAGCAAAAAAGAATTTAGACAACCTAAATGACATGAGGGAAGAAACTTTATATAGACATAATTTCCCAATATGTATTAAATTGTACCACTGTCTCGGGAGATAATCCAATACTCTGAAGCTCCAACAAGAGTTTGTCCTCCAAACACATATGTTCATACTGCTGATCAAAAGAAGAAACACCACAAGCATTCATACATGCAGCTGGTGGCACATCAACACCATTTCTATGTACCTCTGGAAGCATCACATTCTCTGAAGACAAATTACTTTGATCTCCTTGGAACAAATCATCTTCATATAATGTATTCTGGTTCTTTGTGACCCTACTAATTATAGTACTCCCATTGCAAGAACCATTGTTAATAGTAGATTGCTTCAGAGTGTGAACACCTAATCTGGCCTCATTCCCATATCTAGTACCATTACCAATATCAAGAGGGGTGTCACCAAAATAGTCATCGGTACCATACTGAAAAGGCATATTTCTCCGTCCACTGTCATCTTCAAATTCTGCCATTTCATCTTCCACAATCAAAGCAGACAAGACTCTTCGGTATAGTGGAGCAATTTTGTTCCTTGTTTCCAAGTCTAATGTCACATGTTTGGCATCAAACAAAGTAACATTGAAAGGTGATTCTGACCCAGGTTGATCTACCAGACCTTTATCTCTACCTTCAGAAACAAGGCACTGAGATATACAACTTTCTTCACCAACCAGATTGCCCTGGGAAAATAAAATGAATTTTAAACCACTAGATAAACTGTCAGCGCAAAGAATGACCAGCTGATTTCAGTCTGTAAAAAGTCATAACTTGTCTATTTGATAAAATAAACTGTACAACTGAAACTCATTAAAATCATCTTTCAAGTTGTAAATTCAGGTTACCACTTGTTGCTTCAAGTAGCATGTCTCATCCAAGCTAGCTGTAGTGAAAATCGTTTCCATTTTCTTCCAGAATGAACCAGAACAGGCAAAATCTGGAAAAAACATACGAAATATCATACAGAAGATTAAGTTCATAGAGGAAAGGCATAGCATATGTTATTCTTTCACATGAAAGTAAGCATAGACTCACAGCTTGCATTAGATGCAAAATGTGCAGCAGCTAAGAGTTCTTCACGATCATCATCCGATTCACCTGGAACATCATGTGGAAAGCACATCATTGGACAACAGACTTAAGCAAGGAAAACCATTGTGTTCTATTAACATTCCCTCTTTTCCTTTATGTTTGTAGAGCTAAAAAAATGAACAGGACTATAGAATGATATATACTATTTACAGAGAGCTTTAAAACTACATAATATGAATAAGAGATAAGGAGCTTGCTTCCCCTTGAGAAATGGGCCAATGCCTCAGGTTCAAGTATTGGTATATACATATCCATTTAAATAAATTGCCAATAAAAAAAGTATAAAAACATGAACAGAGGCACTTATCCCATATCTGCATTCTTCAATTTGTACTCAATTTTAACTGGCATTCAAAATATTAACAGGCAGACATTTCAAAAAACAAGTCAACCCTAGTATATAAATGCCACAATTTTGCAAGATCTAAATGACAGGATGGTGTTTTGCTTTCCTTTTTCTCCATGACGGTTTTATGTTTTCTTTGTTTCTTTGTCTAGGCAACCAATAAAAACAAACGGAGTTGCAGGTACATTTTCTTGCGTGGTACCTCTGAAGTATAGTAGTTCGTTTATAGTTATCATAATACCATACAAACAAATACAAGAAATAATAAAATGATTCAGTTGTTATCATGTGATACCTGTGTCTGGAGAACTGCCCACGGGCATCTGCCCAAGACGAGTAAAGGCCTTGCGATCTGTCAGTTTCTTCAGAGGCCGCCCAGACTTACTGAAACATGTAAGCAGACAGCTAAAATGCTAAGTAAAGAATGAAAGATGATTTAATCACATCTCATTGTCAAAGGAAAAATCAGCACCTTCCATTCTTGTCAGGACCAGGCCTTGAACTTTTAGGAGGCTTTATTGAAGATGGATTCCCCAATTTCTCCCTGGCAAGTGGAAAGCTAGCCTGAGCAAATGATGAGCCCCGACCACTCCTTCCTTGTCTTCTCACACCATCTCCCAGTTCTTCCTTATTGAGCATTTTATTCTTCTTTGCAAGCAATACAGGACCTACATTCTGAACAGAAATGACAGGTTTCTCCACTTCACAACTACCAATTACTTTTCCCCTTAATCTTTCATGGTTTTCAACAGCGCCAGACTCTTCACTTTCAGATAATTTTGTAGGAGAAGAAACCTTTTCAGTCTTCACTCTGAATTGTTGGTTTCCATTAACCAGTCCCTTGGCTGAAGGTGACCCATTGATCCCAATACATGTTCTACCAAAATCAGGAGGGTAACATCCTTCTGGTGATATTTGCACTTCATCATGGCTTGAGACAGGAGATGCCAAAGACGCTCTCCTAGTGCGAGAGATTTTCTGTGGCCTCTGGCCAGCCCATTGAGCCATGGGAGCAGAAGATGATTGAGTAGGCATTGGAGTGGGACGCTTGCGATTGTTGTCCCCAGACATGGATTGAACTTTGCTTACTATTGGGGATTGTTCCCAGCCTTCATTTGCTGCTCCAAGTGCACGAGGAGAATTGGACAATGAGGGTGCTACCACTACAGGACCAGTCCTCGGTCCTCGTGGTGCTTTCGTCTTGGTCACTGGATTAGGACTGACTATGCTATTATCCTCCAGCATATTTAACCTGGTAATACAATTATCAACAAATCAGGACTATGAAAATAAATCGCAATATGTATATTATGATAGTTAACCTATTGCATTAGCAAGTCGGATGCCAACTACCGAGAAGCAAGAATACTTACTTACTGTTCCCTTTAGCCAGAATCCGCTCTTTATTTAATCCCAATTTGAGATCCCTTGAAATAGAGACCTTTTCCAGTTCGTTCTTGAGAACAACACGAGAATTTGAACCAGGAGGCAGAGAATTGCCATCTACCTTGATAATGCTACTACTACCATTAGAAGATCCTGATCTGGAAAAGATGACATTCCAAGAACATATTTACTTTTCTTGTTTAGATCACATATATTATATGATCAGGTGACAAGTTAGCCTTGTTAATGCCTAATCCTCACCAAAAGGCAAGATAAACATATGACACTATCAAATAAAATAATATAAAACAGACCAAATGCACATATATGAAGCTGATCACACGGGAAACAAGTAGTTCAGGTTAAAATATTCAAAGTTTGGATGACCATGCACAGTTCAGTTTAAAGCCAAACAATTAATTTTGTAAATCTATGATATCGCTTAAGTTTATGTTTAGGGCATCGCTGTCCTATTTCTAGATTATTTTGGGGCACTACAACATGAATAAGCAGACTATCCTAATAGTAGCAAATCCTTTCAAGCAATAGAAGTTCAGTATAGTTGAATTTCACATGGTATAAGAAAAATAATTTAATATAGTTATCTGCACACCTTGAAAAGAAGTAAAATGGAACTAGGATGAATTTTATTTGGCTATAACGGTTTATCATTGAAGGTTAGAAGTATTAGTTAACTCCAGGTAAAAAACTGATCTCATGAATCTTAATTTTATGGACAATGTTATACTAGAATAAGTATCCGAAAAATACAATCAGAAGCCAAATGTGGCGCTATATAACCAAAAATGACACATCAACAAACAAAGAAGAAAAAACCTGAAACCCTGTGCATCACAGGATTGCAGAGCAGGTCCATTCTTTAACTTATAGGGTTGTTCTGGGTCTGTATCACCATCCATATGTCTGATTAAAACAGTGCCTGAAGAACGTTTGCTTCTCATTTTTCTGTCCCACCCTTCCCCTCCAGCAGGTAATCTCCTAATCTTTTCTTCTACCAGATCAGAACCTTCATCACCATCCATTTGCATATCCCTATCATTTCCCATTACTAAAGGCTGTCTTGAAAGGTTAATAGTTCTCCCTTCAGCCTAAATTTGACAGATAAAAATTGAATCAGAGAACACAAAATGAAAATACAAAAAAGACATGAATTGGAGCAAAAATCAACAGCATACCTGTTTCAATAAATAAAAAACTGGCGGACCAGTGATAGGACGTAATACACACAAGATTTATTTTAAATACAAGCATGAAAACCTTATAGGGAAAGGAAAAATCAAGACTCTACTATTCTGGTTTAATTAGCACATTGTGAATGTGAAAAGCTTTACTGCTTTATCAGTTCAGCTCTCTTTCTTTCCTTCTGTTTTTCCCACGCAATCCTTGTGTTCTTTTAGAAGCTAAATTCCATAGATATGTGTAGATCTTCTACATATTTAGAAGTTTTGTCTTCCCTTCACTCGCGGTATAAGAGATATTATTTAAGGCAAAAAATACTCCCTAAGAAACACTCACTTGCATGGCAGGAAGGCTTACTTAAATATTTTTGTAGCAAAAAATAGAAAGAGCTTTCGATTTAGAAATTTTGAAATAAAACAAGGTTAAAGACTTTTAGACACCAAAACATATACAGAGCAAACAAATTCCAAATATACAACGGAAATGAAATAGCATTCTCTCTCACATAGAAAATACAACTGTTTAGGACGAAAAACAAGGAATTCTGTACAAACCCGAGTTTCTGCTACTGATGACCGAACCCGCTTCAAAACATTCTTAGTCCTGTCCTCTAGTCTATGAGTTGCAAGCTCCAGAGAGTTATGCTGAATCTGATTTACCATCTTCAATAAATTTGCCCCACCTGGTCTTTCATTTGTTGGCATCTCACTCCGTTGTTGCTTCACAGAACTTAGTGCTTCTGAAAACTTGTTCAATTTGTATAGACACTCATCAAACTTTTTTTTCCTACTCCTGAAGAATAAAACAGGCAGGAGATAATAAATTTTCAAATGGGAACAAGAAACATAAGTCTTTGAGTTCTAAGTTCTACTACTACCAATTTAGCACTGAGGTTAGTTCTGCACACCTAACATTGAATCTAACAGAATATTTCGAAGTATCTATGTACAACGCTACATGCAGATAAAAAGATGTGTGACAATTTGAACTGTCTTATATTAGAACAGTAGAACCTGATTATTTAGTACTAATGTTGAAGGCTTTATATACACATATGGGCTCATTTAAAAGACCATTAGCATTTCGAAATATTCTAAATTACCTGGACTTGTTAAAGTCATCTATTATACTTGCTTTAAAACGTTTTAGCTCCTCTGTAGCCGCCGGAGGGGAAAGCTTTGAATGAGCAACTCCAAAAGAATTGTCTTCCACATTGCTCCCGAAAGAAATTTCCAAAGCCCTCCTCAACTCACCAGACCGGAAATATTTCTGATCCCCTACAGGAATAGGATCCAGCATCAACCACTGTGATAGCAGGGGAGAATCCCTGGCTGTTGAAGCACTCCCATAGGACAGACCATTCCCAGAACTGGACATTCGACTCTCCCCCCCTTCTCGGAAGCTTCCAGACCTGGCCAACCTGGATATGGAATAGCTACCCCTCGGCCCATTCGAATAGTTTCCAGAAAAAACCAATTCATCTGAGTTAGCTGAACTTGATTCAATTCTCACGTTTCTGGCCATTCCTCAAATCCAATTGAACCTCATATCCACATGATGGTCTCTTGGAAACTTGCTTCAGTGAATCAAGCAACTACACTGAATCAGTACACTATGACAACCCATTTGATGAAAGGTCCCAAATACTTAAAAAGGTCTCAGTACTAAAACACACTGAGCACATCTGCAACAACCATAACTAGAGTTAGCTCATATCAACTATAATCCATTTAAATTGTACTCTTAAACCCAATAACATAACCAAGTAATTGTAAAGTATCTGAAAACATAAGCAGAAAGAAGGAATATAAGTTTACATGAAGACCCAATTAAGCAAAACACCACCACCTTTATCATGGTAAAGTAGAGTACCATGAATGACCAGCAAACCAGCAATCTGGAGGGAAAAAAATTACTTTCTTTTTTCCTGCATTTCCTCAGCGACCAAAAGGAACCCAAACAGTACAATCACATCAGGTAAACAAGAAAAAACAAATTAAAATCAAAGCTTCAGTTCTAAACAGTACCGAGGCATAAAAAACACTTCAAATTCACCAAATTTTCCCGCCGGGAGAGAAAATTAAGCCCAAAAAACACAGCAATCAGGTAGGAGACTGAAAGATCACGTAAAACCCAAACTCGGGGAATCCCCGCCAAGTCGAAACCCTAATTGCGGGAATTTCCCAAAATTGAAGGCGGAAATGAGTAGAAAAGGAAGAATTGGAGAAGTAGAGAGTGAAGCCTACCGGCATTGATGGAGATAGATTGGGCGGGGA
>JAYMSV010000643.1:0-15848 GCA_036897745.1 Erodium moschatum | reverse complement strand
TCGAACCCCGCCCAAGGACCCCCCCCGCCCAAAGTTTCCCCCCCGGAGCCGATCCTGCGACGGATCCCCTGCCGCACCAGATCCTGAGCCGCCAACAAGCTCTTCCAAATAGGACTAGCCGAAGAAACTCTTCTAGCAATTATATAATCATATAGAGGAAAATATTTCGCCTTGAGAACTCGACTCACAAGACTGGCAGGGTCACCATCAATCTCCATTCCTGCTTACCAAGCAATGCAATACTAAAATCTTGGAGATGTTTGAAGCTTAAACCTCCATGGAGTTTATGATCACATAATGACCCCATCGGCGCCATTTAATATCCGTACCTGTTTTGGTGTTATGGGACCATCAAAATCTGTTCATAAAGATCTCAATTTCTCGAACAAGAGTTAAAGGAAGCAAATACACGCTCATAGTATATGTCGGAAGGGCCTGGATAACCGATTTTAATAATACCTCTTTACCGGCTTTGCTGAGAAGAAGTTCGTCCCATGTGCTCAACCTGCGAATAATACGATAAGGTGGTGACATGTTAGTTTTTGAGACGAAAAATTACTCCTACATTGAAATCTGAAGAAAATTTTGTTTTTTGCTATTCCACTTATTATTTTCAAAATTCAAAAATTTAATCGTAAAATCATTATTTTGAAACAAATTTATAGAAAATGCTACAAATATTTTTCTCAATTATCGAAAAGAAAATGTTATAATTTGTACAAAATCAATATTTCATGATAATTTGTTGTAATGGTCCGTAAAATCATATTAATATTCTTATAAAATAGATCATTTCAAGAACAGTAATTCAGACTCAGAGTTGATTACACTCCTCTGCTTAAAGAAGGCGCTTAAGTGGACTAACAAGTGGTTTTCAGGGATCATAGAAACGGATTGTCAGAGAATGACATCGACGGTTAACGGTAAGTCTATTACGATGTCTCCTATTTGGTGGTCTTATAACTGATTGCAGGTTGTTGCTTAAGAGTTTACCGCGAGTAACGCTAAAGTTCATCAAAAGGGAATCAAATTGGGCTGCTCATTTTATTGCTAGAAATGCTCTTGCATGGGCCTTAGGATTGTAGTCTGTTTTGTATATTCCGAACATTTTATCATACATCGTATCTTTTGATCTTAATCAATAAAATAACGTGTTTTTCAAAAGAATAGAATAGTAATCGATAGAATTTTTTTTCAACTTTTCAATTTTATAAGCATATTGACATGGTTTAATCACAACAACAACATAAAAAATCACCATTTAAAAAAGAAATTATTTTTATTAACTCTCCTGAATTGCTCCCGACAAATTGAATATGATACACACCAAAAGCAAAACACAGTAGTAGATCGTTGTTTTTTCTTATCATTGGTCTTGTGATCATTTTGCTTTCTCCTTATGTTGTTCTTCATGAATAGTAACTTCTTTGTGTCAAGCTCAAATTCACAAACCACTAAACATAAAATCACACACAATTAATAATAAAGCACACATCATGGGAACCCAAAAGTGATGTTCAGTAGTTAAGGTGCAAAGAAGCATCATCAAACAAAAACATTCAACATGTGATCAAATCAAACTCACCCCAACAAGAATTTGAATATGTATCAACAAAACAAATGAATTAGATTTATATCGTATAATGAAACAGACTGATGTTAGTGTAAATCATCGATTGGAACGATCATTATATTGTATAACGAAACAGATTGATGCTAAAACTAATTTGAAGATAAATAAATGACATATTTTGAAAGATTGAAAGGTAATGAAGGGTATTATTGTCATTTCACTCATTTTTGAGTTATGCAAATCCAATGACATGTGTTTGAAATTTTGACTGATAGTTAGGGGTATTATGGACTTTTTAATCGTTTGGACGGAAAGTTAACTGAAATCTGACGGTTGGATAGCAAAGTGTTGGTAAATGTTTCGTTTGGGTATTAAATTGCAAAAAAAAATTGTCAAGATATTATTATTTTGAAAATAAATATTTGACAAGGTATTATATTGAAATTGGGTCAAAACATCCACAATCACATCATTATTAGTTTGTGTTAAGATAACGAGTAATATTACAAGTTTACAACGATCCTTACACCGGGTAATGTTAAGGTGAGCGAGAAATCTTATTTAATTGATATTAATTTATTAGCTACCCAATCAAATTTTATTAATTATAGTTTCATATAAAAAATATCAATAGTACATATAAACCCTTGGCAACACCACGAAAAACACAACTAGTCATGCGTTACTAACACACAAAATGATACTAACTACGAGTCTACGAGACATTCGTAAGGTAGCCAATATAAGTACCTGGGATTATCGGGTAGCATACTGCAGACGTTCTTAGAAAGATGGTAAGTTCTGAGACGATAAGGTGCGATTTTCAATTTTTTTCTACACTTGGCCATGATTTTGTTGGCCATAAAAAAGTGCACTGATGGCCAAACCAAAGAAAAATCATAACAACCCTAAATAGTCCCAAATTTGATAGGTCCATAAATATTTACCCACAAACCCAATCATAGAGACCCTTTAAGCCCTAGACTTAGAGGACTCATACCCTTCCACATGAAAGGGGTGTCGCTAAAATGCGCCTTGTGTGCGCAGGATAAAGGTGTGTTTAGTGTGTGCATTTTAGTCAAAAAGCTAAAATGAACATGGTGCGAAACAGGGCAGGCTACGAATATAAAAGTCAAAAGCTGCTCCGCGACGAAGGAGGTCTGAAACCGAACATGGCTCAGTAGCAAAATAGCTAGTAGCTCTCAAATCCGCCATTGAAGAGCAAAAAAGCTTGCTTTTTTCTTATCTCTCTCTTTCTATAGAATAAAGGGTAAGAGCGCCGAAAAGGAGCTGACCATTTCTTCATCATCTTCTTCTTCCTCTCTCTCTTTTATACTGAACTGGTCGCTAATGTAGAGCACAGAGCTCAAAGGCTTCAAATCTTCACTCCCCCCCCCCATCTTCGAGCCGAGAAAGCTTTTTCACCATTTCACTGTCTGATAATTCTGGGTTCGGTTCGTTTTCGAGATCGAGCTCGCTCAATTTCATGTTTGGTTTATGTGATCAGTGTCTCAATCCACCACCACCCATGTCGTCAGACATCAGCTAAGCTTCCTCCCCGATTGTCTCGTGCTCTGAATTGAAACCATTCATCATCGATTCGTCTCTTCCATGGCCGGAGGCTGCATTGCTGTTTCGGGTTCGGGTCTGTTGTGTTTGTGAATTTTGTTTTTCTGGGTCTTTTTGATTTGATTTGGGGGTGTGGGTTAGGGCTTTTTCTGTCAAGGAATGGGAAGGGATCGTCTCTTGCAGGCCACTGTTGGACCGCCAATAAAGCGGCGAGCTGGTTTGAGGAGGAAGCAGGCAGGGAGAGGCTCGTACAGGGCAAGCTAGGGTTTTGGGTAGCTGAGAATTAGGGGTTTTTTGGGGGGGAGAGGAAGGTTTAGCTAAGAACCCATTTAGGAGGGAGAGGTGCTAGAGTTTTTTTTGGAGGGCTTTGTTGAAGAAGATGGGTTCTGGTCTGCATCAAACACTGAAGAGTCTCTGTTTCAACACAGAGTGGAGCTATGCTGTGTTCTGGAAACTCAAACATCAAGCTCCCATGTGAGTTTCTTCTTCATTGGACATCTGTGTTTTTTTATACTTATTATGCTTATTTGTGTTTGGATTGTATTTAATGGGGTGTGGACAAAGCTGAGGAAATAAAAGCAAGGAAAAAAGGATTTGTAGGTTGGTTTCTACTTATTTAAGTATCTAGATGTATAGAGGTGGTTGCAATTGGAATTGGGTTTGGTATGAAGTATTTAGTTTATTGATTGTTTTACTGAGAATCTGAGAATGTATGGACTCCATAGAATAATGGCAATAATCCCTCATATCACCGAACAATGCATGATCTACCTATTTGACTATTTGAGGAATATGGTAGAGAACTAAAGTTACATACCGGCCCACTTGGGTTTGAGTGGAGGTTAGGTTAGGAACTAGGCTAGGCTAGAGTTGGATTTCCCCGCATTACATTATTAATAGCTACCCATATGCTGATTTTACATTTCAGTTGGAATGCTTTAGATAGTTATTGCCTCTTGGGTTTGAAGGATTTAATGACACTTTTGGATTAAGCATTGCCATTTATCTTAAAGTTTGCACATTTGGACTTTAGCTCATTAAGGCTGAGGCCGAGATCTCATGTTTTAGATCTCTTTTTAAAATGGAACAAGACTTCATCATCAATGCTACCTTGTATCGAAAATATAGTTTTGTTGCTAGAAAATACCATACTTTATGTACCATTAAAAACATACATCTACCTTGAATTGAAAATATAGTTTTGTAGGGTTTTGGCTTGGGGGGATGCTTACTACAACAGTTGTGGAGGAGGTAATCTTTCGGGCAAGTGTTTAACTGAGACACTGGGCACCTTTCATGATGGGAATTATTCACACAATCTACTTGGATTAGCCGTGGCAATGATGTCTTCTCATGTATATCCTCTTGGAGAAGGGTATGTCCCTACTAATTGATAGATACTTTGCAAGATTGATTCAAACATTGCATTGTCTCTTGGTATTTTTTTTCAATAATCCCTATTTTAAATGTGTTGTTCTTTTTTTTTCTTTCTCATTTACCTCTGTTTTTTTGCAGGATTGTTGGACAGGTTGCAGTTACTGGGAAGCATAAGTGGATTGTGGCCGATAATCTTAGCAATAATAGCTCTTGCTCATCATTCGAGGTGAGAGAAATTGCTAATGGACAATAATAGTCAATATCAATGTTTCTCTAGCCTGGTGAAAATAACAAATAGGGATAATTGCAAAAAACTTGCGCTGAACTATGTGTGTTTTGCAAATACTATGGGTGAAGTTTTTTTTTTTTGCAGAAAAACATCCCCCAACTATTTTGTTTCTGCAAATCCACTAACGGGGCTATTTTTTGCAAAAAGTTGAAAGTAACCATGAAAAAGTATTTACAAAAGGGTTCCAAATTGCAAAACATGTATAATATGAAGGATAAAACTGTCATTTCCAAAATAATTGAAGTCACGTGACTGTCACACGACTAATTTCCGTTAAAGATAACGTATTTGCCGACGGAAAATTCGTTAGCAGATAGCTCTATGAGAGTCTGATTACTTTTCTTTTTTCGTGGTGATTCAAGTATGGTGATGCATGGCAAAATCAATTTTCAGCTGGTATCAGGGTATGCCTCCTTTATTTCCCCCTTCGAATTAATTTATTTCTTGTGAAAATTCTAGATTTCATATGCACGTGTGTCAAAGAAACGAGTAGAGACCGCATTGCGCATACTTATTAAATGGTATTTTTATTGGCCATATTCAGAGCATCACAAAAGATGAGGACTCGAAATTTCTGGGAACTTGGTAGACATAAGTTAAATAGTGTCTGGATGTTTGGTTGTAAATGCAACTTAGTATAAATAAGGGATAACTGCAAAAAAGTACCCAGAGATATTCACTTTTTGCAACTTGTAGCCATCTTCTTTACTAATTACAAAAAGTGCCCTGAACTTGTCTTTTTGTTGCACTTTGTATATATTTGTTTCAAAATGATTATTTTACCTCGGAAATTTAAAATTTGAAAAAAATAATAATAACCAAAGAACGAAAAATCCAAATTTTTATATCCCTTAAATTTCTTACCCTCTGTACGGGAAGGAGAAAGAAAACTAAGGGATATGGAAATTTGGATTTTCTTCTTCTTATTATTAAAATTTAAATTGGAAGGTTGAAATCGTAATTCTGAAACAATTGGCAACAATTTTTTTGCAATCATCAAAGAAGAGGGCTAGAAGTTGCTAAAAATGAATACCTCAGGGTACTTTTTTGCAATCACCCCTATAAATAATTCTGAGCATTTTAGTGATAAAAGTAACTTGATCTGCAGCAATTTGCTGAGGTGTTTATAACTTTATAGTGATAAAAGTAACTTGATTTTGTTCTGCAGACCATTGCTGTTGTATCTGTTGTTCCTCATGGAGTTCTACAGCTTGGCTCTTTAAATGAAGTAAGATATCCAATTAACTGTTTCATAGTTTAAACTTTGGGATAATTGCACGATAGTACACTGGGGTATTCATTTTTTTGCCACTTGTAGCCCTCTTTTTTGATAATTGCAAAAAGTACCATTTTTGTCGCGCTTTGTGTAAATTTGTTTCAAAATGACGAGTTTACCCTTAAAAATAGTAAGTAAAAACAAAAATTCCAGAATTAATTTTCTTCCTCTTTAGACGTTCAAAGAGAGAAAATTAAGAGTAGTGAAGATTCTGATTTTTGTTTTGGTTTTTACTTACCATTTTTTTTAAATTTCGAGGGTAAAATTGTCATTTTGAAACAAATTTACACAATGTGCAACAAAAAGATAAGTTCATAGTGCTTTTTTGCAATTATCCCCTTAAACTTGCTATAGATTTTAAATCTCAAATCAGCAATTCGGCATGTTGCTTAGTGTTTGATTTCCTTTTTATTTTCATTTGGGAGGAACAGGTTGTTGAAGATACGAAGTTAATCACTCATATTCGAAATTTGTTCTTTGCACTTCATGCTACTCCAATGGCTTCTAATACAATAGAACGCGACACAGAGAACCCGTTATGTTCGGTATGCCTCTCTAAGTTAAACACTTTTTTTTTTGTGATTATTGCTGAAATAAACAACTGTTTGAGTTTCTTTTCTTCTTGTTGTTGAATTTTCTTGCAGTCAAATTTACCTAGGAAATTCTCAACTCCGGTGATTAATCTCAGTAACTATGAAGGCGAAACCAGTGGCTCTAAAAATGTCAGGGTTAATGATTCTTCAATTATGAAGATTGAAGAAGACAAGTTCCAAACCGAATCAATGGACACGTTCTTGAAGTTCTCTGCTGGATGTGAACTGTATGAAGCACTCGGACCAGCTTTTCAGAAAAAGATCATTGATTTCGATTGGGAGCGAGGAAAGATCGAATCTGGAACAAGTCTTGAAGCTCCATTGGAGATGAGAAACAACAACTTGAGGTCTGATTCTGGTTCAGAGCATCTTCTTGAAGCTGTAGTGGCAAGTTTTTGTCACAGTGGTAGTGAAAATATGCAAGAACCTTGCTTGAACTCATCGGAGTTGTCTATGTCTTCAAAAGGGTTTTCTTCACCTTGTCCAAGTACTTGTAGTGAACAATTGGAGAGGTCTTCGGGCCCGGGGAAGAACAAGAAGAGGGCCAGGCCGGGTGAAAGTTGCAGGCCCAGACCGAGGGACAGACAGTTGATCCAAGATCGTATCAAAGAACTACGCGAGCTAGTGCCAAGCGGATCAAAGGTAGCTACTTTAGTCGCTAATGGTTATTTAAGTATCGAATCTATTACTTGTGCTAAAAGTTTCGAGTTAATTGCAGTGCAGTATTGACTCACTGCTGGAACGAACAATCAAGCACATGCTCTTTTTGCAAAGCATTACTAAACACGCCGACAAGCTGAATAAATGTTCTGATATGAAGGTAAGATCTTGGAATTTCATTTAGGGATGATTGCAAAAAATATCCCGAGGTATCCACTTTTTGCAATTGGTATCCCTCTTCTTTGATAATTGCACAAAAACGCCCTGAACTTGTCTTTTTGTTACACTTAGTATAAATTGTTTCAACGAGACGATTTTACCCTTGGAAATGTAAATTTAAAATATAATAATTAAAGAACAAAAAATCCAAATTTTCATATCCTTTAAATTTCGTACTCTTTCTCCTGTACAAAGAAAATTAAGGGATATGAAATTTTGGTTTTTATTTATTATCTTTAAAATCTAAATTGTAGGGGTAAAATCATCATTTTCATACAATTTTCAACAAAAGACAAGTTCAGGGTATTTTTTTTTATAATTATCCTTTTCATTTATTCAATCATCTGGTTTCGGTTTGGTGGATCATATCTTCGTTACATGCATCATGCATGAATTAAGCAATACTTAACATGAAATTTCCATGCTTGTTGATTCGGGTATTGTATGTTTGGCTTTTCAGTCTCACTCCAAGGAAGCGGGTATGCATGGATCCTCAAGTTGTGAACAGGGTTCAAGTTGGGCTGTAGAGGTTGGAAGTCATTTAAAAGTTTGTTCTATCGTTGTAGAAAATCTCGACAAGAACGGCCAAATGCTCGTGGAGGTAAATTTCGTTCAAAGTTACTTTTCCTTTACCGTTTTTCTACCTTCCCACTCGATAAGTATTTGGGTCGATGTTTGCAGATGTTGTGCGAGGAGTGCAGTCATTTTCTTGAGATAGCAGAAGCGATCAGAAGCTTGGGACTTACAATCTTGAAAGGGGTTACCGAAGCCCGTGGCGACAAGACTTGGATATGTTTTGTAGTTGAGGTAGGATCTCGATATGATATCAGGATAATCTCAATCAGCTACCCTACCTATGCTTCAGTTTCTTAAATTTTTTGTCTCATTTTACCCCAATTCGGTCAACTTTTGGGGTGTGAAACGATGAAAATACCTTCATGTAGAAAATAGGGATAATTACAAAAAAAGTAGCATGAGGTATATTCACTTTTTGCAACTAATAGCCCTCTTCTTTGATAATTGCAAAAAAAGATCCCTGAACTTATCTTTTTGAGGGTAAAATCATCATTTTGAAACACAATCACACAAAATGCAACAAAACTGAACTTCAGGGTTTTGCAATTATCAAAGACAGGGTTATAACTTGCAAAAAGGGATACTTTAGGGTACTATGTTGCAACTATCCCTAAGATATATTTAGCATGAACTAATATTCGATTATAATTCATTTCAGGGTCAGAACAACAGAAGCATACACAGAATGGATGTTTTGTGGTCACTCGTTCAAGTCTTGCAACCAAATGCCGCAGTGCAGCCATGAAGACCATCACGTACGCTCCCTTGTAATAACATATTGTACTCGTTCGTGATCTTTGATTGAAATTTCTTGTATACTCGAGTGTGTATTGTTTCATGCTTTAGAATTTAATCGATTGTTTGTATCGGTGATTGATGATTGAAATTATATAATGCATTGGTTTTGTATTAATGATTGAAATTAGGGATAAATGCAAAAAAGCACCCTGAGTTATCACTTTTTGCAACTTGTAGCCCTCTTCTTTGATAATTGCAAAAAATAGTTTGAACTTGTCTTTTCGTTGCACTTTGTATAAACTTGTTTCAAAATGACAATTTTACCCTTGGAAATTAAAATTAAAAAATTATTATTATTGAACAAAAAATCCAAATTTTCATATCCGTTAAACTTCTTACTCTTTGTCTTGTACATAGAAGAAGAAAATTAAGGGATAGAAACATTAGATTTTTTGTTTTTATTATTTTAAAAAACTAATCTGTGAGGGTAAAATCGTCATTTTTATCCAAATTGCAACAACAAAAAACAAGTTCATGGTATTTTTTGCTATTATCAAAGAAGAGGGCTATACGTTGCAAAAACTGAATACTCGGGGTACTTTTTTGCAATCATCCCTAGTTGCTATGAATATTTCAGGAACTAGCTTACATTATTACATGTCCTTGTGTATCGAAAATCTCTTCATACTGACATGGATTGATTCGTTATAGTTTAAAATGGGAGAGAGCTGACTGACCATTTAGCCCTTTCGACTTGTAATGTCCCATATATTCAGTGACACAAGTTTCTCTGTATTTCGATGGATTGTCCTCTGTAATAAACTCTTCGATCGGTCCATAGGTTCTCGATTTACTTGGATAGAAAAAGCATGCAGCTGAAACTCTCGGCCCTGTCTGTCTCACTTGCACCCTATGCTCCACACTCCTGAATTTGTCGTTAGTCATAAGCTGCAGAAAAAACAATCAGATTTTTATATAATTGTTTATGAAATATCTATGTTTCTGATTCGTTATTATTGAAATATTTGTAGGGATAATTGCAAAAAAGTACCCTGAGGTATTCATTTTTTGTAAGTTGTAGCTTTCTTCTCTGATAATTGCATAAACAAGCCCTAGAGTTTCCTTTTTATAGTACTTTTTGTAAATTTGTTTCGAAATGATAATTTTACCCTTTTAGAAATAAAAAGTAAAAAACAAAAAATCCAGTATTTTCATCTCCCTTGACTTTCCAAAAGTGAAAATTCTGGATTTTTTTACTTAGTATTTTTTAAAATTTTAAAATTTCAAGGGTAAAATCATCATTTTGAAACATATTTATACAAAGTGCAACGTAAAGGAAAGTTCAGGGTCTGTTTCTGCAGTTACCAAAGATAAGGGCTACAACATGCAAAAATCGAATAAGGGTATTTTTTTGCAATCATCCCTATTTTATACCTGCATGAGGTCACCGACGTTTGCTATCAACCCTCCTTGCAGGAAGGGCACGTCGAGCCACTGGTTCTGCTGAAGGACTTGGAGGCCTCCTGTGCTGTCCTGCAGGAGAATAGTGAAAAAAGACGGGTCTGCGTGCTTGTTTGCACCTATGGTCAGGTCCGGCTCAGGGCAGGGAGGGTAATAGTGGCACACAAGAGTCTCGGTCTCCATGCACTGCATACTCGCTAGGTGGTCACTGGTAAGCCCGAGAGCCTCTGATAGCAATTCCGATAAAGTCCGTTTCAGTTTCATCATGTCTTCCATGTATGCACTCACGATACGCCTGTGAATCGAGTTATTACAAGTCTGGATAGAAGAGAAAAAGGGATAAATGCAAAAAAAGAGAGTATCGTTTGCTATCGACTTGCTGCAGGCTGGTGCCCTTATCTTCGAACTGTTGCCAGTCATGACCCTGTACTTGTGTTTTGTTGCACTCTGTGTTGGTTTATTCCAAAATTACGATTTTGCCCTTGTCGTTTTAAATTACAAAATGAAGGGTAAAAACATCAAATTCCAAGGGTAAAATTCTCATTCCGAACTGATAATTTTCCTTGCAGTTTTATTTTGTAACTTAAGACTCCAAGGGCAAAAACGTCATTTTGGAATAAACCAACACAAAGGGCAACAAAACACAAGTTCAGAGTCACAATCCTTAATGGTTAGAAGATAAGGACACCAGCCTACAAAAAGTCGATAGTACGTACTTTTCTAAAACCATCCCCAGGAAAAAAAAAACGTTTCTGGGATCAGAAGCAGAGGTAACATAAACACTGAATCAGGCTGCATTACCTGCATATCAACGGCATGAGTTCAGGGTCAAGCTGGCCATCCTGGAAGTTAAATATTATCGAGTCTCTCCAGTTAGCAGCTCTCGATACATAAAGATCTCCATTGCAGTAGTACCTCACGGGAATCTTATGGTCTCTGGAGTACCACTCCATCTTCACCTCGGTCGCCTGTTCATGAAACTCCCGAACACTCGCCAAGAGCTCCTCCAGCAAGCTCACGGCGATGCCATGGTTCACCATTTGGAAGAAACCCCATTCCTCTGCAGCTCTCCGGATCTCCTCCACAATCTCTGCCCGGCGAGGACCCTCAGAAAAGCCTTGGAGATCGATCACCGGTATCTGGAGCAACTGAGAATCACTGGTAGTGAAGGACTGCTTGTTGTTTTCCAGGTCCTCAGGGCTGTGGATGAACATTCTCGGGATCTTGGCCAAGCCTGAGTCCACGAGCCCCTTCACTCCGGCTCTGGTTTGGTCGAACTCCTTCACTTCCTTGGCTCTGTCGTAGTTGGAGCCATTGGCTCTTTCTTCTTCCATGGCACTGATATGTGAAGAAGAAGAAGCTTAGCTTCTGAATAAATGGTGACTGTTGAAAGAGTATACAGACTTTGTTTGTACTGTATTTTGTTGGGTTTGATAAGAACAGAAGACTTTGTTTGATGGCTTGTGTTTTAGCCTTTGAAGCTCATATTTATAGAAGAAATCTGAAAAAAAAGTGTTGGGAGAAGAACATAGTTGACTGTCTGAGTTTTTTTAATTTCAGGATTAATTGTCAAAAGTTACTTTTATATATTGTTGACGTGCGGAAAATTACCTTATTTTTTTTGTACCAAAAGACCGTGGGGAAAAGATAGAGTAGTTTTCCGCACATGAGTAACTTTTGACAATTAATCTTTCATTTTATTCGCAGGACAATTTTCATGCATGTTTCACAGAATGACAACTTCATAAAATCACGTTCAATTTACGGATAACGGTAACAAAATATATATATCCTAGGGTATTTACCTTTTCTAATTTATAGCTTTTTTTCATAATTACAAAAAAAAGTGTCATATTGTTGATATTCTACAAAAAAAGAAGTTAATTACCCTAAAGAATTTTAATCTAAATAACAAAAAAATCAAGTTTGTACATTTTTAAAATCTATATTATAAGGGTAAAATTGTCATTTAAAAAAAAGTAACAGAAAATGATAAGCTCATGGTACATTTTTTTCATAGTCATTATAGATAATGACTATAAATTGTGAAAAAATGAACACCTCGGATATTTTTTTACAATTATGCTTTCGATTTGAGACCTGATTATTCGAACGGACAAAAGAATTTCAATCTTTACGGGGATAGAAATCGAATTTGTCATAAGATAGGGGGGTAAAGTGGGAGATGTCCACTTGTCCTGAACATCAGAAAGCAATTTGTATTTCTCAGTGACTCTTTGTGGAGGGATCATAGTGGATAGGCTTTTGTTTCTATTTTGTGCATGAAGTTGGACTTATTTTGGTTGGAACATTAATCAATAACTTCCAAAAAGAGCAATAGGACAGTTTCATACCCAATATAGCTCGTGAAAGCTGTCCTATGAACCCTAATTATTGATCCCACCACCACCGGCCACTATGGAACTCCATTTTTGGTCTCCATGCAATGTTTCGATGGAGTTCGAGGAAGGGACGATCGTGGGAAATTATTCCATCGCGACGTGATATGGGAAACTACGTGGACGTGTTTTACACGTTAGGGCACCCACGTTTCGAAACTGGAGGGTTTATCGTCTGTGGTGTCTTGTGACATTGTTTGCTAATTCGATGTCACAAGTTTTGGTATTTACACTGTGAATGAAAAGTTAAATTTTCTGCCTCAAATGCACATGTCATCCAATTTTTTTAAAAAAATGTCACTCTTACACTTTCACTAAAATAGACTTTTTTGCCGAAAAATGTCCCTTGAGTATTACATGTTTGCGGAAAATGTCCCTCAAGTATGATATATTAATAACTTGTAATTGAGGGTAAATATGTACTTTTTTTATTTAACTGTAATGGATTGTGTAAATTAAGAAAACTTTAGGGGTACAAATTGTTAGGAATTTCTTTTAGGGACACAAGTAGCAAAAAACAAATTCCCGAGGGTTATTTTTTACAATAATTCCTTGTTTTTTTTCCTGTTTTACGTTTGACTTCTGATAGGTTCATTCACCCGTTCTGGATGGTGCGATTGTTTTTTTCACATGTTTTATATTTAGGGTTCTAGGCAGATTCATTCACCCGTTCCGAACAATGCAACTATTAAGCTAAATGTCACAACCCATTTGAAACAAAACCATACTAGTTTTTAGTCAATTAAGCTTGGATTAGTGTAATAAGGTGGTTTAAAAAAGGAATTACATTCTTCAAATATATAAATGTCACAAGGAATATGAGTTGGCAACCATATTTTTCCAAATTGAGAGGGTATATATGTCTTATTGCTTTAAATATATAATTAGTTTAGCATTAAGTGGGAATTAAATCAGATTCTAGGGTTATGCTCCTCTAATTTGAATACTAATATGTTGCCAATCAATCATTTAGGACCATCTAAATAAATCATTTAGAATTGGAATTTCAATACTTTTGCTTTGTAAATCTTTTAGAAAGCAGTTTTATTTTTCATTGTTTAATATATCTCCTATTCTATTTTGGACCAGAAAAGACAAAGCAGCAAATCAATATTAGCATAAGAGATCAAGTTGAATTTGAAAACCCATGATCTTATCATAGACAGATTTCGATGAACTTGAAAATTTATATATAAAAAAGAAGGTTGATTGCAAGAGCTTGAGGTAAATTTTTGAAAAAATTACGATAATATGATTATGTACGTAAGTTAGCTATCGTTTACAGAATTTATCATGTGACAGTCGATCTCTGTATTATAAGTGTTTTGTAACTGTAACCCTTATGTATGTGTATTGATAAGTTTTTTTTATTGACTTTTTGCTATAAAAAAGTTAATCTTTTGGTGGATTTGTAGACAATAAGCTTTTATAGAAAGAAAAAAAATTCAACCTTAGTTTTTACGAAAACATGCATAATTCACTTGTGCATTTTTACAACAAGCCCCGTAGAAAATGCAGGTGAAAAAAATGATACATTAGATATCCATTTTGAGATAAGGTAAAGATTGATGTTTTCTTTTGGTCGATAGACTGTGAGGGTCTTCAGATCCCGAGAGGGAGATTTCGGGCGGATGCCACTTGGGCTTAGGAGTTAGAGCGGATGAAGATCTTCACCATGAAATTCAGGTATCAGGCGGAATTGATGATAGGTTTGACTCGATGGAAGGTGGTCTTGAGGGGTTTAGACATAGTTAATGGATCGGGATATGGGAACTTTAAGCCCCGCACAAGGTCCGACTCTTCCGGTGGCATTTTTCCACTACACCTCACCTATCATTACTACTCACTTGAGGCACACATGTGCTATTAGAGCATGTACAACACAACACAGAGGCCCGAATTGCGGCTCACATACAGTCCCGCGTTGTTGGGAAACATCATTTTTACATCCCGCATCCCGTAAAAACACAAACGGGCTGCGACAAGGGACACAGGACGTGCATCCCAGGTCGCATGGTAATTAATGAATGCTCGACATGTGACCATTTCATTTTTCCCTTTTAATACATACAATCAAATTTAACCAAGTATGATTAATCCATTTACAACCCTGAGCCCAAACCCGAGTCCATATCTGATGTATACCACTGTAGAACACACTTTATTTTTGGATAAACCACTATTTTACTAACCCCTCACTCGCACCCTTGAGTTATACATGCTCTTATCTTAAGAGATACTAATAAACAATAATATATTAATCCCATCTTTTCAATTATCTTCTTCAAAACCCTTTTCACTTTTTCAACATTAGTTTAAATTTGATTAATATCGCCAAAATATACTCTTACAGAATTAAAAAATAAATAAAAATTGTACAAAACATTGGAGAAATGATCAGATAGAGCTAATAGAAAGATGCCATCATTCCGGCAATCAAACCAATAGGGAAACAAATCACATTCATCACATCAATCTCCAAAATCGTTTCAACATCACATACCCATTTCAGAAATCGAACTATTTCATATAAATTCTCAAACAAATATGAAAAATACGAACAAAAACACAATTTAAATCCAATATAGAGACTTAAAAATCGAAACTTTATAGTAATTTCTGGTGGAATTTTTGGAGAATGATCAGATAGAGCTAATACAGAATGTGCCATCATCACGGCGATCAAACCAATAGGGAAATTAATCACATTCATCATATCATTCTCTCCGATAATTCACCAGAAATGTTGAAATTGAAAGCAAATTGAAAAAAAAAAAAGAAAAAAAATGAAGAACATCGGATGGACTGTGGAGAGCTCAGAAACGGCGAGTAGTGATTTGGGAAATGAAGCCCTAATTCGCCGATTTTTATAGATTGGTTCGGGGAGGTGAAATGACGGATATGACCTGTGGAGCTAGGGTTTAAGTCATTTTGTGGGCCGGGTTAGATGAGCCCATTGAAATAAATTCAGCCCATGAAAGCCCAGAATTTTAGGGCCTATACAGCGGAGTAGGGTTGTTAAGAGTCCAATCAAATATAGAACTCCTAGTGTAGAGTAAGCCATACTAAGAGCATATCCGGTCGGTGGCGGATCGTTGGCGGAAAGGGAACGGCGGCG
>JAYMSV010000642.1:0-15849 GCA_036897745.1 Erodium moschatum | reverse complement strand
CTTGTCGGACAAAACATAACTATTCACATGGATTCGTCGGACGAATCGATATAAGAGACTAGACGATTTGGTGTGTGAATTGGAGGCTAATCACTTCATTGTGAAATTATGAACCAATCCAACCATGATTAACTCACAAACACAATTAACATTAAAAGTTTACAATCCAAACTAAACCCATGGATACGAAAAGAAACCAAAAAAGCAGGTCTCTCTCACTGTCTCACACACACTAATTACTGAACTGCCATTCTATTGAGAACTTTAGGGTCGTAGACCATGTTCTCGGGACGATAGAGGATGGAATTGATGCGAGCATCGAACTCACCGACCTCCTCCTCCCACCCCCTCTTCTTCTCCCTCCCGAGCCTTTAGGACCCTCCTGAAGCTAGCATCCGGTGCTTCCTGTGAGACGCCGCCGTTGGACCTCCCGGCGGCGGTTTGCGGCGGAGCATAGGCCGTGATGTTGCTATTGCTGGTGTTGCTCAGCCTCATCGTTCCTATCGCTTTAACTCTACAACAACAAGAAAAAACCAGGGTAGCTATCAAAGCCTGAGGTGAGGTTAATAAAAACACATATAGTCTATATGATGAGTAGAGAATTGTACATAGAAAAGATGGAGAGATTGAGATGGCGATGGAATTGGGTGCCTGTTGGAGTGGGTGGGCGGAGTAGGTTTTTGGGGTTTTATTTATAGAAAGATTCCTACCCTGTGGGCGATTACCTGTTTCCTAGGTAGCTTTATTTACTTTTAATGTAAAGTGGGACAAGTAAACTCATATTTACTTACTGTGATTATTTATTAATTTGTTTCAAACTCTGATTGGCCTTCTATTCGTAGAGATCCATTTTTAAGGTCGAATTTGTGGGTCTAAATCAGATCGGATTTCGTAGATTCTGCAGTAGAGTGTCGGATTCGGAGGATCGAATATGGCCAGAATCATACATGTAACGGTGTAAGGAGAGGATTCGTGGAGGGAGGAGAGAGAAGAGTGAACCGGATGAGAGGATTCGACGGTCGATGAATCCGCGGACTCGGAGGACGTCGAATCGCCAGGAGAGAGAAAATCGGAGCCGAAACGTCAGCGAATCCTCTTTTTTCATCACTTTCGACCTCCATTGTCGAAGGTCTTACGTATATTTGGGTCTAGTTCTACCTTCAATTCGATGTGTTCGTGTTACTTCAGGCGAAGTTTACGTTCTTTTTTTCTTCATTCTTCCTCGCATCAGATTATGATTATGATGTTTCGACTCATTCCTTCCCCCTTTTTGTTGAGTCTTTATGAGTATTTGTTCATGAGTCATTTTAAGACGGTTGAAAGACACGTTCTGTTCAGTCCTTTTAAGATCAGAGGGTTCATCTTCTGTGTTTTTCTGTAACACTATTCGTTGGTTCAATGTTTAAAATTTTGAACGGATTCATTTATAAATCACGTTGTTTGTTTGTGGTTTTCTACCCAAAAATCGCACCGCTTTCTTAATGTATTTTATTTATTTATTTTCTGATCATGTATTTTTTATTTACTCTTCATTCACAAGGAAATAAAATAAGTATATATTTTGAGCAGGAGGCGCTGCCGTACCTGGGACGCTTTAGCCGCTACAACCAATCCAGATTGACCTTGAGATTTGGGAAATTGAACCTAATCTCACCTATGCACTCACCTACCTCCATACAAGTAATGTTGGTTCACCCAATGCCTCTTCATTCTAATTCTAGGTGAGAAACACATATACTCCATAATCATAATAAATGGTAAGGTGTAAAAATTATATTAACAAAAATATAAGTATTTTGATTGTACACCCGGTTGTTGCAATTTGTGAGCTTTTGTTGCATACTATGATTTCGAGTTCTGATAGGATAATAATTTCGTTGTTATTTGTACTTTTTGGTATTTGGTTGTCTCGAGTTATCTCATGTGTGTGTTTATTGTGTTGTCTAGTTATTACATTAAATTAGTTATACTGTTTCAAAACCGATTGTAAGTTTAGAGTTTGTAATACTACAATATTATAGTCTTGCTATATAATTAATAGTGTCAAATGTAAAGGAGGTAGCGTAACAATATCATTTTATCGACCCACTCGAATTATTAGTTATTTTTTAATTAAAAATTGTGAACTTTCATTATTCAGTTTGAGCAATACCTTGAAGTGCCTCAAATAGAGTCAGTATAATGGATAGAGCACCGCATGTCTGAGTACAATCAAACTCTCGGATAAGTGAACTGCTATTGACGGTGTTGAAAAAGCCATACGATGGCGACTGATATCGAGAGGAAGCAAGCGACAACCACTGGGTTTGCAGAGGGGGACCGGAGATACGTCGTTGGTGGCGAGGGGGGACCGGAGATACGTCGTTGGTGGCGAGGGGGAGCCAAAAGCGCGGTGACTAGAGATTGTGCGAGCGAAGCCCTCAGTAAGCATATTACAATGCTAACAAAGCAAAAGGAACCAGTCAAATAGGATCCCCTCACAAGGCCTGGCAAGGCTGCGATGAACGGCGGCAAAGCAAGACGAATATCCGAGGAGGAGGGACCGAAAATGGAGCTCACTGCAGCGACGAGGTCGGAGGGGCTGAGAGCAGTGGAGGAGCATGGACATGAGGGAGCCGCCACCAAGCGTGACGGAGGAGAGGCAGGGACACCAAGATGGACGACACCCATAGAGGAGATAATAAACGAGGGGAAGAGAAGAAGGATAACCTGCGGCTCTATTTCCCAGGGAGGACCTCGAGAGCCGCCAACTATGGAGGCGCAATGAGGAAGGTCGGGAGCGGCTAGGGGTTTTTTCTTTTTTTGAAATAACGGCTAGGGTTTTTTTAATACCAATCAAATCAGAATTGTTGAATTATTAAGTTAATATTATTATAATTATAATTAACATAATTAACACGTTATTTTGGCAATAATTTTGTATTGTGTAAAATATCATTTTTCTGTACAGATTCCTTTGACCCAAACAAATGATCCATAGAATGAGTTGGCTGGTTTTAGGGTCAAACACATGAATTTTGTTATGTGCGTTTACTTTTTCAATATTCAGACCCAAATTAAATGGGTTCACTCAAATCATTATTGTCACTATTAATTATTTTTTTTGTAATTAATTTTATATTTATGTGTATATATATATAGATTCGATTTCACTCGATAGGTCTCCATTATGGCAAAGCTTTATTCGATTTCTTGCTTTGTTGTGTGGGTTTATTGCTTATTGTTTGTAATTACCACTGTTTCTGGTCAAAGCATTTATGAACTCAAAAGAGGAAATTTTTCAGTGAAGGTCTCTGATTTTGGTGCAACCCTTCTCTCTGTCGTCCTCCCCGACAAATATGGTCTATTTCTCTTCCGCTCTTCAAACATAATATTTCATTACGTCGTTTAGATTGAACCAATCTGGAAATGCAGTGTAATGTTGTGTTTCTTATTGAATGACTTGACCCAATTTGAATGAGGTAGGTGACTAACCCACTTGAGAGACACAACATTACAATGTGTCTCCATAATGGTTATTTGAGAGATGCAATAATGTTGTCTCCCTTGCTACATTCGATAAGAAAACGTAACATTTAAGTGTTGCATATCCCAAATAAAATGAACAGAACCTCAAAGAAATTAACAACGTTACATTGTGCCTCGGTTTGTATAACTTTCTGCTACGTGTTTCTTAGGAAATTGGGATGATGTTGCTCTTGGATATCAAACCGTGGATGAGTACAAGGTGAATATTGGCTTGTTGTTCGTATACATTTCTTCGTGGACTGCTACGAAAAAACCGTATGTAAAAACAAAGAAGAGATAATTAAAATTGATTTGGGAAATGTATATGTTTGCAGAAGGATACAACATATTTTGGTGCCATATTGGGACGAGTAGCCAACAGGATTGGAGGAGCAAAGTTTACTTACAATGGCACACTCTACAAATTGGTTCCTAATGAAGGAAAAAACATGTTGCATGGTATATGTATACTTCACCTATTTTTTACATCTATCTTGAATTTTCACTTTAAATCATAACTTTTTTGGTTATGCATGAATCGGTTCTCGAAATCGATCTGGAATTTATTGTTCGAACATGCAATTCCACATACCGCACAAAATTTCTTTATATTTTAGGTAATTGGAAATTGTCTTGTTTTCGGATAAATTTTGATTTAAAATGAGTCACTTAAAACACATTTGGGTGTAGTTCTATATCTATTTTATTACAATTTAAAACGGAAGTAGAAAATAACTTGATAAAAATAATTTTAAAAGTCTAAACTTGATACATATATTCATATATGGATCAAACTTCTTGTAAAACACAAATTCAAAGGTTATTTGCACATCAAATAATTTGAGAGAAAAAAAATATCATAAGAGAGTGGTATATGCCTGGATCAGATCAATCCACCAGTGAATTATAATATTTTTTCTATATCGGAAAATGAATAATGCACTAAAAAAGCAGCATATGTTCGGGGAAGTAAACCACAAACTATTAATTTAACAACAAAGTTTCAAAAATAGCGAGCAAACAGAAAATAACAAAGCAACGATCGTATTGTCCATAACGGGTAAATGAACCCGCTCAAAACTGGAGACGTCCAATTAGTGAACAACCTAATTTGTGAATCAAATTTGCTCACCCAGTCGAATTTCTATAGTACTAACTAAGACTCACTTGTAATGTGCGACGAAAGGTGGGACGAAAGGCTTTAGTTTTGTTCAATGGCAAGTGAAGAAATACAAGAAAGACGGACTTATTACATTCACATATAATAGTCGGGACTCCGAAGAAGGTATACATTCATTTCATTATTCATTTTACTTGTTTATATACAAATACTCTCACGATCTTGTTACAATTTAAGCGATACAAGTAGTGTTTATTGTGTAAATTGCGAGTCAGTGTTACTGTTGGAACTTGTCATACACACCGTTAAAACTTTGTAAAAAATGTCGAAACCTATAATGCAAACCGTTGTGACTTAACGACATTGTAAGAACAATTGTTGGAACTTGTAATACAAATCGTTGGAACTACTGTGCAATATAATCAGGTTCCAACACGTAGTTATAGAGTTTCAACAGTTAACACGACAGGTTCTAACAGTAACATACTACAATACACAAACCGCAGGATTCCCGGGAAAACTCAAAGTGTCCGTGACATACATGCCCGTGAAAAAAAACAATTTAGCCGTGATAATGAAAGCCGAACCCATCGACCACCCGACCCCAGTCAACCTGGCCCTCCACGCGTATTGGAACCTCGCCGGCCACAAGAGCGGAGACATCCTCTCCCACACCGTCCAAATCTCCGGATCCCAATTCACGCCCCTCGACCGAGACCGCATCCCCACGGGAAAAATCCTCCCAGTGGAGGGAACCCCTTACGACTTCCAAAAACCCCACACCGTCAAGAGCCGTATCAACAAGTTACCCGACGGGTACGACATCAACTACGTGCTCGACAAAGGTGTCGGGAACCACCTCAAGAAGGCGGCCGTCGTGAAGGAGAGAGTCTCGGGGAGGAAGATGGTGTTGTACACGAACGCGCCCGGGATGCAATTCTATACGGGGAATTACTTGAAGGACGAGAAGGGAAAGGACGGGACAGTTTATAGGAAACACGGAGGACTTGCGTTGGAGACACAGGGATTCCCCGATGCCGTGAATCACCCGAACTTTCCTTCCCAGATTGTGATGCCCGGACAAAAGTATGAGCATGTCATGCTTTATAGATTCGCGTGTACCTCGTTACTTCGGACATAGCTAGGTAGGTGACTGATAAGTAATAAGTATAGGGTGGTTTTGTTGGAATATTATTGATGGAACAATTTATTGTTATTTTGTTTAAGGAAATATCTAATCTCTTAGGCATGTTTTGTTTGGTTAATGGGAGATGTTGATTTTGATGATTTGTTTGTATGAATGTCACGGGTCAATGTCGTCAACGTTAGTTTTTGAACAAAATGGTTGTCTTATCGTTTCAATACTTTCAAAACTATATCATCCTTAATAACATATCGTTAAACCAACATTTTTAGAATCGTTTGAATGAATCCATAATTGATTTCAACGGTGATGACCTCTTGTCGTCGTTGCTTGTATACTTGTAAATGGCAAGTGCCCTAACAGGAAGGACTAAAACATGTCAAATAAGTATCACACGCCGGACAAAACTGGTTTGTTGGAAATTAAACAATCTGGACAAGTTAAGGAAAACAAATATAGAATCCATGTTACCCTTTAAATAAGAATTAAACGTGAGGTTTGAATCCGAATTCATGAGATGTCAAACTCTGATAACGCAATCAAAAGCATAAGCTGATGTAAGTAAGGCTACTAGACTCAAAATCTAAAATGAACCCACGCATAAAGAAACATCTCTTTAAGTGCGAATTTATTTGACAAATCATCACAACCAGTACAACACGAAAAACACTTGAATTTGTAACAATGTATCTCGATATTCATATATGTAACGTACATACCACCACATAATTGTATTTCAAAGTGAAGGAAAAGAGAGTTTGCTCGTTCCTATTGTCCATATATAACTCGATCGGGTGAGAAACAGTTACTTACGTATCGTAAGCAGATTCTGATTGACAAGAAAACGACATTTATATGTTATTTACATATCATAACCTATTAAAGTGACAAATCGTCTTGAATGTGACGATCCGAAACCATTAAAGCGACCACAAAATTGGGTCTCCTTAGTGTGTTTCTCCGTCAACCTGATTATACATCAACTTTAAAATAGTTAAAAGACCGTAACCTCACAATTGCTATGTGAGGGTGACACCAAAACCTCCAAGCATTAGCATCCACTAATCCCAACTCATCTTTAGGACATAAGACAAAACACCAGCATTAACTCTGCCCAATTTAATTGCTTAAATTGCATGGTTTTGTCCTAACATATGTTCACGTGAGAAAGAGATATACGCTAATGTTTGTTTTCGCTGTTTCCAGTGTTTTGATGCTCGCAAGTCAATTTCAGCCTGTGTCTTACAGATTTTTCCTTTTCCTTTTGACGGAACTTTATAAAACTTCTCCGATAAAAAAAAATACACTACAGGTATCATTACCTACATAAATATTATCCTCATTTCCTTCCTTTCCCGAACAAATTACCTTCTCTTAAATTGAATGTTCCTTAAGGCTCCATGGTTTTTACCATATACAGTAATTTGATTGGGCTAAGTATTTACCCTATCGAACACCATTATAGAAAATCAAGGCTCAAATTCAATAAAGGGTTGGTCCGAGCTATGTGAGAATTATTATTTGTCGTTTCTATTCGTTTCTTTTGCAGACTTAACAAGCGTAAAGAGACAGCAACAAGGCGAGATAATCGATAGTGTACACGATTTTGGAATAATTAAAAGAGCGTAACCTCGCAATCGTTACGTGAGGGTGACACCAAAACCTCCAAGCATTAACCTCCAATAATCCCAACTCATGTTCAAGACAAAAGACAAAACACCTTATTCACATTGATAACACCAGCATTAAACTATGGCCAATTTAGTTGCATACATCACAAGGCTTTGTCCCAACTTGTTGATCACGTGAGAAAAAAGATATACACTACATACATAATTACATATATTCAATACATATAGTTGTACGAATATAACCATATATATATATATATATATATAGCCAATATTGGATTGCAAATATTTTTCTTCTGTGAACCTTATCACGTCTATTTCTTCTTCCTTTTTACATACAGCATCATGGTTTCAGCATGCGGAGCTTCTCCTTCGAGTCGCCGGCGGTGGTTCGTGCCGGCCGTATTTGTCTGTTTCTGTCTCTTAAATGCCGCCGGTGCAAGCGCCGGCCGTCATGGGCTGAAACGGAGTCGTTTCAATACTTCAAGAGAGCTCAAGGCTATGAGGAGTCTTATGTCAAATCAACTTGGCTTAACTCCCCCAATGGGGTAAGCAGCTTTACTTGAATTTGATTGTACTATAATGATTTTTTTTATTGCTCATGTTATTAATGATTTTTTAAAATCTGAATCACTTGTTTAACTTGATGTAATAACAATCTAAATAGCATAGTTTGTATTATACATTATGGTTTTTTTACTGATTGTATTTGTATATTCGTATGTTTACGAAAGAGTTTTCATTTGTCGAAAACTACTAACTATAAAAAAATATAAATATATAAATTTTTGTTTATTTTTCGTCCGTAGTAAAATAAATTAGTTGGGCTCCGTCATTAATTATATAATTTTTTTTATGGGTAAATTTCATCTCACTACCCTAAACTTTTCATATTTCATTTTCACTATCCTAAATTTTGTTTGTCACCTCACTACTCTAAAATTGAGATTTTGGCGCTTTAGTACCTACCGTTAATTTTTCGTCTCTTTTTGGATGGAAAAATGACCATTTTGGATGGAAAAAAAGAAAGAAAATTAACGCTGGGTATTAAAATGCCAAAATCTCAATTTTAGGACAGTCAGGTGAAAATAAAATAAAATAGTGAAAATGCAATATGAAAAATTTAGGATTGTGAGATGAGATTTACCCTTGTTTTATTTGTCAAGTAAATTAACTAGATTACTAGTCTTTTATAAAGGATCACTGTCTAATCGAAATCCATATTAGATAAAAACTAAAAAAATCAATATGTCATCGGTATATGAAGTAAAATGAAAGGTTCAAATTTTTAAATGAAATTACAATCAACATGAAAATATGCATATCGAATTTTGAATTTATTTTTATTGTTAAGCTCTAAAAAAAACTTATAATTTTAAAATCTAAAAAGTATTGTAGTTTTCCAAGAAGTCCCTGTGACTATCAACTTGGAATTTTTATCTTATGTCATGTGACAATCACTGAGCAGATGGAACAGTTGGAACCACTTCCAGTGCGACATTGAAGAAAAATTAATTAGACAAACCGGTAATTAATCAATATAATACTAAATAATACGTATATTTTAATTTATCTTCAAATCGTGATATTATTAATTATTTATTGATGTATTGTTGACAGCTGATGCAATGGTGTCTACCGGACTATCCAAACTTGGCTATCAGTATATAAATTTAGGTGACACATCTTTCATTTTGATGCATACTTGTTAACCTAATTTTAATAACCTTTTATACGTACACGTAACCTTTATTCTAATAAACTTAACAGATGATTGTTGGGCTGAGCAGAACAGAGATTCAAGTGTAGGTGTTTTTAATCGAAAGTTAAACTTAAATACATATATATATATATACGATGCAAATCAGGTGCGATCTCCATACTACGGTGTGGACGTGTGAATCTACAGAAACCGCACATGCGGTTTGACAAATAATTTTCTCAAAGTAAAATGTTGTTTTCTCAGAAAAAAATTTCTCAAACCAGAAACGCTATTTTCTCAAAGTAAAATGATGTTCTCCCAGACTTTTGTTTCTTCAAACTGGGATGCTATTTTCTCAAACCATGTGCGCGATTTCCTCACACCAGATTTGAGGTTCGCACGCGCGCACCGTAAAGGAGGTTCGCACCTGATTGTCTATATATATATATTGCTTAGTGAGTTAATCTGAAATCCCAAGCTTTTCTCAGGGTAATTTGGTACCTAAAGCGTCGACATTTCCCTCTGGAATAAAGGCTTTAGCAGATTATGTCCATAGCAAGGGACTGAAGCTCGGGATTTATTCGGATGCTGGGTATATATAATTACGTCTTTTTTACGTTAACAGTTTAATATCGTGGTTGTGATTTAATCTTGATCATAAACTCGAGTATACTCCTATATATAATCAAGTTTGTCATATGATCGTTTAAGTATAAATTTGTAAAATAGCCCCTATTTGAAACATTCTTGCAGAAGCTGACCTTCATTATTTTATTTGTGAATTATCAATTTTATCCTTAATGAACATATCCGATCCGGTGGGCTGGATCGGATAACCTTCATCAAGGGTAAAATCAGAAATTCGTTAGTTTGTAAAGATTTCTAACTTGAAGGTTAATTTACATAAAGTTCATCATTTTAAGACTATTTTTGCAAATTACCCTTCACTGAAATCATAGTAAATTTTATGATTGACCCGTTCATCGATCTTTTCTGCAGAACACAAACTTGCAGTAAAACAATGCCTGGATCTTTAGGGCATGAAGTGCAAGATGCAAAAACTTTTGCTGCTTGGGTAAGTATGTGACTCTTCATTTCATTGAAATTGTTGTTGTGTTGTTTTTACCTTTTTGAGTATGTATTTTGTACATGTATAGGGAATAGACTACTTGAAGTACGACAATTGTAACAATCCCGGTACAAGTCCTAAGGAAAGGTACGCATTCATAGCGCGTTATTAACGAAATCATTTACATTACTGTAAAAGTCGACTGAACAACGATAATAGCGTATCTTATAAATTTAACTCCATATTATGTAAAGTTTATGAGTTGAGTTTTGAAAATGATAGGTACCCACCAATGAGCCAAGCTTTACAGCAATCAGGAAAGCCTATCTTCTTTTCTCTATGTGAATGGTGAGTTGATATACATTCAAAAGGTTTGAAGTGTTTCATCCAAATCTAGTAGATTTTCCAGCAATTTATCATTTTTTTAGAATGACGAAATTATCCTTATTAGGGGTATTTTCGACATTTACCACAAAATCTAATAGATTTGGATGAAAGCCTAACGATGTTAATTGCAAGTATAATTTAGTGTAATCGGCTGTTACGTGTGAACGTTAGTATATACATGCACAATTACTATAAAAAAAACTATACATGCATTTTGGTTCAGTAATATTGGGTACATGGATTGACTTATATAATCGCTTTTATCGGCCGAGAATTCTTTTTTTATGCCGAGATATTAAAAGAAGAGCTCGCAAACAACCTCGTCAGCCTTATTGTCTTTCTCGATATAGACAATACTACCTAGACTCAAACTATGTTTATACATTGCGTGTAGGGGACAAGACGATCCTGCAACATGGGCTTCAAGAATTGGAAATAGTTGGAGGACAACCGGGGATATTTCGGACAAGTGGGACAGGTAATCACATTCATAGTACAAAAAAATGTTGTAATTAACAAAAAACATCAACACATAGTTATGTTTTGGAACGAGAAATTCATACATATCGGTGTTTGCGTCTGGGAAATGTTTATAGTATGATATCTTGCGCGGATCAGAACGACAAATGGGCATCGTATGCTGGACCCGGAGGATGGAATGGTAACTATTTTACAATTAGAATCGAATGTTTTAATTTTTTGCACAAAAATAGTGATTCTACAGAATTATGGTGTGATCAGATCCCGATATGCTTGAAGTTGGAAACGGAGGCATGACAAAGGAGGAATATCGTTCACATTTCAGCATCTGGGCATTAATGAAGGTACATAAAAATCGAGTTTAAACTCGTTCGTATCAAGTTTAATAGGACGAATTGTTTTTTGTTGATAGGCCCCTTTGTTGATCGGGTGCGATATTCGATCCATGGACAAGGACACTATGGAATTACTAACCAACGAAGAAGTTATTGCGGTTAATCAAGGTATAGTAAACACTAGAATTTGATCTCAGTATGTGTTACATATATTTGAAATATATAGTAATTTTGTTGTAGACAAACTTGGAGTCCAAGGGAGAAAAGTAAAAACTCAAGGAGATCAAGAAAGGGGTCAAGGAGATCTTGAGGTAAGCTTTACAACTAATAACTTGTCTTGTCATGTGACGTCATATTTATCGGATGTCTGAAGATTCATCGTAACTTGTAGGTATGGGCTGGTGATCTTAGTGGCAATAGAAAAGCAGTGGTTTTGTGGAATAGAGGTTCGTCGAAAGCTACTGTTACGGCTCATTGGTCCGACATAGGCCTCGATCCAAGTAGAGTCGTCAGTGCTAGAGATCTGTGGGCCGTAAGATCTCTATAAATGCGTCTTATTTGTTGTTAATGTACAGTTTTGATTGAGTAGTGTTAGAACATAAAATTATAATCGAATTCTGATCGATAATGATGAATGTGTAATGCAGCGCACAAATCGAGCACCTGTGAAAGACGGAGATCTGTCTGCTGATTTGGATGCACATGCCTGTAAAATGTTTGTACTGACTCCACAGTAATTGAGTTAGTATAGTTATAAGGATGAAGCAGCTTCCTGTTATAATGAGATGATGTGTTCACTCTATAATTAGTATATGGGAAATTAAAAATAAAAATTGATATACAAATTAATCAAGTTCCAATTTTATTATCTATCCATTGGTGAATTTATCATGTTAAGCTTCTGATTGCCTTTGGAGTTTCTATTCCACTAAGTTCTAGCTCTATTTAAAGTCATCGTGAGATCATTTATTACTATCATCGATTTGAGTTTTGAAATTATTTTCTTTCGCCTTAAAAGTGTTTGAGAGTCTGGATTTGACAAGTGTAAACAATGGAAGAATATTCTTCTATGATGAAAATGATAGTGTAAAAGAATTTAAAGTAAACACTTCAAACAATAGTATGAAAGTATTTCCGATTACTAGAAGGGAAATTTGATAATATATGTTTATTTCTTTTACGCGTTTCAAACACATCCATTTATAAAGAGAGACAAATATAAACTATATAGGACAAGCCTCTAAGGTCGGAAATATAGTCCACGACCCCCGACGGGGACAAATGTATTGGCGCTCTAGACCATTGTAACAAGTTCCTAATAGGCAACTTAGGATACGTTATAGAAAACAAACTGTTGGGAACGATAGAGCAAACGAAATGAGCTAAATATCCTATTGGGTGGTTGTTTTGAGCTGCTATGGCTTCTTGGGCGACCCCTGCCCGAGGAAGGTGAGCCGAGAAAACCGACTTTTGATAGGATCCGATGGGCCTCCCTCTCCCCATACGATCCCTACCACAGAGACTCATGGCTCTCACCTCTCGGAGAAGCTACTAATTAGCAGACCTCATCGGTGACATTGGTCCGTCCTCCCCTCGGCGTTCCACTGGATCTGGGTCGTCATCCAGGGCCCAAAAAACCCGCTTCTGGATCTGGGCGCTCCTCCCGTGGCAAGGCGGAGGGGGCACGACAATTCCGCGGAGAAACCCTAAAAACCCCGTCTCCGTAAGGGTTGCACCCCGAAGCAAACCGGTATCAGATTGAGAGAAGAGACGAGAAACTCCGGAGATCAAGCAAACCCTTGGCCGAAGAAACCCTATAAGCTGGCATCAATGTAAATTGGCTCACTCGGTTTGGTCTTTGCTCGGATGTAAAGAAAGGTTAGGTAGCAGTGACAACTAATAGATTGGGTATGCTTTTGCAAAACGTGTGAGGCCAAGTGGCAAATCCCGTAATTAAACGAAAAAAGAGGGCTAAAGATGTAACCGGACAGGCATATATACAACACGACGACACACAATACACCAGATTCAAAAATCATATATCCTGCTGTCCCTCTGCTGTAGCTTTCTTCCTCCTCTCCTCTGCCAGACACAATCCCCAAATTGCTTTCTTCTTCAATCAGTCTATCTGAAAGTTTCTCTGTTTCCTTTCCTTTGCAACTTGCGACAGTCATTTTCAAGCTCACATGGAGGACCGTAAGGAGGTGAGTCTTCTTCCATTCTTACTCTGTTTTTGTCCTTCATCGCTAATTGAACTCCGGTGAGCTCGTATTGTTGCTTAGTGATCTTAGAATCAGAAACAGATCCTCAAGCTTCTCTGTTTAAACCATAAACTTCCTCCCTTTTGGTTTTCTGGGTTTTCTGGTCAGCATCCAAATAAGCAATCTACGGATTTAACTGTTTTTTAATTTCTGACTCTAAATGAGCATAGAAATTATGGGTTTTGAAATTTTTTGGGCTCGTTAGTTTGAATTTGTAATCAAGTTTGAATTTTGATATTTGGGTGTGTGTCACGTTGTATTGGTTTGCTTTGGCTTGCTCTTGTTTGTGGGTCTTAATTATCAGAAGCTGAAAAGTCTTATTTTTTTTTATGAATTCATAACTCAAAAGAGTAATGAGTAATCATTTACAACTTTTTGTCCTAATTTGCCCCTTTCTTCATGAATGGGTTTTGAGGCCTCAATCAAGTTGCTGCCTGTTGGAAGAATATTAGTTCAAAAGATTGTTAAATGTTTGAATTTGATTATCTTGTCTATGAAGGTGAGGAGAATAATGGTAACTAACTTAGTTTCTTATTTGGATCGGGTTTTGGATTATCATCACATATATACTGTTTTGTGGATGAACTTGTCTTGATAGTGTGATAATGTAATGAGTGAATTTGACTTAGATGATATCGGAAACATAACACTGCACTGATACTATAACCATGATGGAGTGTCGAATGAAGAGCCTTGATGCTTTTGATGTGGTTGATTAGTACTAAGTTTGAGTCTCCTGATGCAGAAAAACGCCCCGTGGCTATCAGTGCCTCAATTTGGGGACTGGGACCAGAAGGGACAGCTGCCCGACTACTCTCTCGATTTCTCTAAGATCAGAGAAATGAGGAAGCAGAACAAGAGGGATCCGTCAAGGACGAGTCTTGGGAATGAGGAAGAGCTCATGGCCTCAACCACCAGCAATCAGAAAAACGCCCACATTGATCACAACCCTTTCCATCAAAACCACCACTCGCCCACTGTAAGATTCCTCGCCTTATACTGATTGTTTTTTCTGGGCCAACGTTTTAATACAATCATTCAGATAGTAGTTAGCTGCTGCGAAGGAGTTTTGTACTAAACAATGTTTCAATAATGGCATGCATGTGACATGATAGGATGAGAATCGAATGATTGTTGTTATTCTATTAGGGCCTCTACATGGCTTGTGGGTATGTGACAACCACAAAAAACAAGGGTTTGATGAATCCTTGTGAAATTGAGTTCACAGTTTTTGAAATGTTTTTTTTCTTCATTATTGTGATGTGCACAAGTTGTTTTAGTGACATGGACTTGAAAGACGAGTTTTGTGAGATTCATCTTGGCTTGCTTGCTGCTAGCTCTCTTGAAAGACGAGTCGTGGGAAATTGAAACTTTGTTCGTTTTGTCTGTTTCTCGATGATGATCCGATGTAGATCAATCTAGGACATTGAGTATTGCAATTTGCAGATAAAGAGGGCGATTTCTTAACTCCTAGTGATATGCTGACATTGCACCACGTGCACAAAAGACACTTTTGTGAAGGAAGCTTGGTATCTAAACTTGGCTTGTAATGTTTCATTGCAGACAAGGAGGAGTTTCTTCAGCTACTTCAACTGTTGTGCAAAAGCTTGAGGTGGATGAGTGAAGTGCATATTTTGATGGTCTTTGTTCTCATCTGTGCTCTGTAATGTACTAAGAATGTTTTATGGTAATTAAGATGTGTTTCTTGTTGTCTCACTTCTCCTATTCATGTACAATCACCTTAAAATACACCTACTAATTTGTGTTTTGTCTATGAAAGAAAATAAACCTATCTTTCACTAGTTAGAATTGGCTCAATGTAAGGGATAATTGCAACAAAATACTCTCAACTATTCATTTTTTTTCGTCTGCTCCATGTTAGTCAAATCTAGGTTTAGGCAATGTTAGATCCTGCATGCGTCTGTTGCTCTTCTTCTGTATCTGAGGGGTCATATCCTCGTTCTTGCCCTGTTAATTTAGCTCAAAACCATCAATACATTTGCTGATAAAAAAAAACTATTCACTTTTTTGCAACTTCCAGTCATTTCCTTTGATAATTATAAAAATTGTTATGAATTTGTTTCGCACGGTGTGTTTTATCCTTGGATATTTAAATTAAGTAATCGAAGAAAGTAAAATTCAAATTTTTGTATTTCTTAAATTTCTTATTCTTTGTAGGGTACACAAAAATGGAAATTTCAGGATATGAAGAT
>JAYMSV010000641.1:0-15849 GCA_036897745.1 Erodium moschatum | reverse complement strand
CCAGGCAAGGGCTGGTAAGCAGTCCCGCTAGAAGGAATGTTAAGACACTCGAGGCTTCAGCGACTTACCTAGGGAAGGTTCCCTGACTCAAGCTTATCCTCCCGGTACTAGTGTTGAGTTCAGATTCGGTCGCACTCCTCGTGGCGAAAAGAGTCATTTCCATGGGATCAAGCAGCGTTTAAGCACCACTTGAGCGGTTCTCTTCAGTTTGTTAGTTTATAAAGTGTTTTTTTTTATCAGCTAGTTTATAAAGTGTTATTAAGTTATCATACATCTCAAACACCGTCGGTAGCTACGATCAATGTTTCCCAGAGTTTTTTGAACATGAACCTTCTGAGACCTTGTTCGTTGTAATGACTCTCATTTATAATTATCAATAAATTATCGTAACCTCCGTTCGAAAAGAAAAACTCAAGACTAGTTTTACGTTAAATTATCTCGAATTCAAATTAAAAATGGTTGACAAAAGAACAATCTAAACGTGAATCTAATCTTTGAGAACTCAATAACATGGAACAAAATTCAAAAAGACCCTACGTTTCTTTTATTTATTTATAGTAGAGAGAACCTGTTCTTCCGCAAAGTATTGAGGTGCATATTAAACCACTAAGCAATGCTACTATTTGCCTAACTTGCCACTACCTTGGAATATATATCAGCACAGATCGGACTGGTCGGTCGAATCTTCGAATACATTTTGTTATATAAAAAAAAGTATTTATTGGCCCAATTAATTTATGAAAGCTGCATGATCGAATTGCCTCGTCCCCCAATGTCTCCCAATAGAGAACACATCTAATTTAAACATATAATATTTTCTCAATGTAGCTCATTTCTCTCTGTATTTTATAGAATAATTATTTGGATTTTGTACGTTTTATGTGCAAATTGGACGGTCAAGAATAAAAGATACTCTATTACAAAAGAAAATAAATGAACAAAGACAAGATATGGCTTATATAATACGAGGTTGTCTCGTAATTTTGATAACGTTGTTAGATTCTTGGTTCCGTAGCCACTCGGTTCCAGCTTGTTATCCAAATGCCAGATCACAAGTATTATAGTGTAAGTTGCTACATACAGCTGGACAAATTTTTGGTCGGAAACTTCGAGCTTGCTTGTTACAACGTCATGATTTGTCATATTAATCGAGATAGCGATAGTTTGACATTACATAGTAAAGTTAGTTCATTTGGAATAAATATGATGAATAGATAGCTGATCCATGAATTGTCCAAATCAATAGTTGAAAATAAACGGGAACAATATCAAATCATAATCAGCTTTCAAGGCATAGAATGATACGGGAAGCAGGAAAGGATTGGATGGAGTCATGAAGGGGATAGTGTTGTATATCTCATACTTCAAATACCCATAAAAGCAACAAAGCAGATTCCTATGAAATGGGTCGGCACGTACTTTTCTCCGACCCTCACTCGTCTAAGACCATCCACGACATGTTAACAAGATCCTCAATTAGTCTACTTCTTTCCCTGCTAACTCGAGAGAAATAAATTCAGGTTTCATGGTGAAATAGGGTATACACATTTGTTTAAAAGACTTCCACGAGAATGCATAATCACTCGTCGAGCTGAACTCATCATTACTTGAAAGCCAGTTTGCATCTTAGTATCATTCTAACAAATCGAAAAACTAATTTTAATGCATGTACCAATCGATTTTCCATTTCAAGTAATTCAATAGATGAGAGAGAGCATTCCAATGTTTTTCATCAAGGTTATGAGTATACCGACTCAATCTGTTAACAACATAGACAATATCTTGTCGGATACAGTTTATGAGGAACATTACACTTCCTATAACCTTAGCATACTCGATTTATGAAACGCTTTCATCTAGGTTCTTCGAGAGGTCTATGCTAGAGTCGTAGGAGTTTTAGCAGGCATACCATTACTGATAAAAAAAACATAATAAGACAGACTTAAAGATAGGTCATTGGAGTTTCCCTTCACCTTAAATGTTATAATGACATCAGCTTCTCCTAAATCATCCATCTCAAAATGTAATGAAAAAAAATTTCATAACATCGATATGGCCTCTAAGAATTAACATGTCATAAACATATAGAAAGATGATCACATAATCTGATTTCTTTATCCTAGAGTATACACGCGAGTTAGAATAGTTTACACTATAGTCGTTTGTCACTAATGTGTGGACAATTTATCATACCATTGTTTGGTGCTTGTTTTGCACTATATAAAGACTTTCTCAGCCTACATACCTTATCCTTATGCCCTCAGTCCCAAATCGTTCGTGTCGTCACATATAGATCTCTTCCTTTATATCATCATTCAAGAAAACGGTTTTGACATCCATCTAATGGATTACCAAATCATGAATAACAACTAAAGCGATCAAAGATCTTATCGTGACAGTTTTGGTCACAAGGGAATACATATCAAAGTAACCGATATCTTTATTTCGTGTAAAGCCTCTAATAACAAGTCTCGCTTTAAACCTCTATATTATATAATCAGGTATCAGCTTCTTCTTGAAGATCCACTTACTACTAATGGTTGAATCCCTTAGGTAAGCCTGGTGGAACCCAAGTTTGATTCAATACAATAAAGTCTAGTTCATCCTTGATGAATTTCTTCTAGATGTTAACATCAACATGTTTTAGTGTGTCAACGTAGGTCCTTGGATCTTATTCTAATAAAAAGACCAAAATAAACTCGTTTAAGACGAAATTCGCATAATTTTTTTTCGTAAAGAAAGGAAGTTATAAACTCATCTCCTAAGTTCTTCTCAATCCCGGGTCTTTTACTTATTATATGTTCCTTAACATGACCGTTCGAAGTAGAGGTGTCGGTAAATCACCTATCACTCAACAAAAGGAGTGGAGCTATGATAATGGGTTCCATCAGAGAAACAATGGTTTTCCTATTTAAAGGAAAGTTATATGCTCAAATAATCCAACGTGTCTAGCTTTAAACATAGAACTATCATCTAGAGACATGAACTTATATGTCGCACTATTATAAGCATAATCAATGATTAACTTAGCTCTCTTGATAGCGTGGGCTTCACCTAAGTCGATAGCCGGTTGTATTCTATCTTGGAAGGGCCTCGGACCTTCGTGGTGGTGGTGCTTTTGGGCAAGAGTGGGGTATGTTGCCTTTTGGCAGATCTGGTTGTTGTGGAATTCAATCATTTTCAATCAGGTTATGGAGAACTCGGACATTGTCTTTGGTAAAATTCAGTGCCATTCTTTCAGTGTTTTGTTGCAGTCCAACTCGATCCGGAAGGACAAGTCCTTTTCAGATTGGCAGCGTAGTCCGGTTGATTGCCTAAGGCAGAAGAGAAGGAGACACTTGCCTGTTTCGTAATCGTTTTCTTTTCCTTGTTTGAGGGTTTTATCCCTCTAACTCCTGTTGGAGTCGTTGTAATCGTGGTTCTTTTTTCAGCTTTAGCTTTCTCCTCCTTGGAGAATGTCCTTTAATAAAATCCTTAGCGCTTATCAAAAAAAAAACTTAGCTCTCTTGATTTTGAGTCATGCTTATCACCTCTATCCAAGCTAACTCTCTTGATCTTTTCATCAAGTTGATTTTATGCCTCGATATTAAATTTTACTAACATTTCTTCAACTTGATCTTTAGTTTTAAGGAGATAAACTTGAGAAATCATCGTTGAATGTATCATAATAATGTTTACCTTCTTTACTCCTAGCGTTCTTGAAATTCAATAGGGTTCAAGTACCTCTTGGTTATAGGTCAGCAAGTTTTGTTTTAGTAAATTTTGCTTCTACATAAGCTTCACACTTCGAGAATTCAGAGGTAGGCAAGGCACATATATTATACATGTTTCTTAGTTTTTTAATTAAAGCAACATTCACATGCTTGTATCTACCATGACAAAGATCAAGAGACTCGGTAATACAAGCAAAAAACCGAAATATTTTTACTAATAACGACATCCTCAATATTGAGAATTAAAAGACACTCACTATAATACCCATTTCCAACAAAATCTACATTCTTGGTGACTACAATTGTATCAACTTCAGTTACAACCATAATTGCAATTTTGTTAAAGATAAACCTAGAGACAAGGCTGTGATGAATTGTGGGAACACAGAGTACATCGTTAAAGGCGAAGGTCTTTCCATAAGTAAGTTTTAGCAATACCTTCCATCTACTAACAACCTGAGTGGTGGAGTTGTTTCCCATGTGAACGACTTCGTCAAGTATAACTTCTTGGAACTCGTAAAAATGGTTATGTAGTGTTGTAGAAGTGTTTGGTGGAAGCGAAGTCCAATATCCAATCGACGGTGTTGACAACCATATTTTCCTCAACAACTAATCTATAATGTTTGCATCCTTAGTAATGTAGTCTCTTGTGGATGGTTTTGGAGGTCCGTGGTATTGAATGCATTGATAAGCTTTGTGTCCAACATAACCGCAAACATAGCTGAATAGGTTCAATTTCAAGTCACACTTGAGGGCTTGAAGAACTTATTCTACTTCATGGGAGGTTCTCGCTTCAGAGCTTCCTTCAGTTTAGGCTAGGGTTTAAACATGTTGATGTGAGATGATCCACAAGATTCGACATATTGTCTTTTACTATAGGATAATGGTAAACCTTCCAATATGTCCTTCAACATATTCACCTTTCCGGTCTTTATGTGACTGATGAATTCTTAAAGTGATAAGTCCTTCTTCTTCGCTTGAAATGGTTTCGGTAATTGTTCCATAATGGTGGAAATTCTACAAGGGATAACACTGGTTCCAAACCCTTCTCAACGTTTCGTTCTCACGTCCTAACTCATGCCAGCGTTTCGTCTCAACTCCATACATATAAGGTTTGGTTTTTTGCAGAAAGTATAAAAAACTGTTAAAGTTAACAGCACCGTTAGACATCAGAACACGTGCATGTCACGTGTACTGTTTCAAATTTAAATATGACCATTTCGCCCTCGACCTTTGTTACACATCCTAACCTTCGCCCTCGACCTTTGTTACACATCCTAACCTTCGCCATCGACCTTTGTTACACATCCTAACCCTGACTATGTAATATTTCACACAAACCATTAAAATCACATTCACAATGAAACATTTTCAAGGAAAACCTCACACATCTTCATTCTATCATTGGCAATAGAAAAAGACATGTTTTTTTTCTAAACGGGAACATGTTCCATAACGGGTATGTTCCCAACCATCTCGAAGGCAATCCATTTGCCCACAAAATATTTCTTTTTCTGCGTCATCAATCCTATATTCCTTCTCCAACGACTCCCAGATAAACTTAGCGGATTTATGGACGCAGTAGATATGTAAAAGGGTACTGCTAAAGAAGCTAAAATATGACACATAGTTGTTTTATTATCCTTTTCATACTCAATATCGCAATATCATTGTGGGGCAATTAGGTGAATGACCTTCACTTAGAGTATGTTTTGCTTCATGACCTCCATATTTTCAGTTGTTGTGAATTTACGTTCTTAGCCTTCATTAAAGAGAAGGTCATTACTCTCCCTTCACCCAAATTTCAGATTTTATTCCCCCCCTTCACCCAAATTTCAAAATTCAAATAATATTTTACCCCCTTCACCCAAATTTCAAACTCAAACGACTATTCTTCTTCTTTACACCCATTCTTTCTCAACTTCTTCTTCTCACACCATCATGACCTACAACGATGTTGTCGTTATCAACCACCACATTGTCGATCCATTAGGTACGAACCTTCTTCTTCTTCTGAGAAATTTCACATCCCTCAATCCGGATGAAGCCCAATCTAGGTTTTTATTCCCAATATTGGGATGAATTCCCCAACCTGCAAAAGTTATACCAGTACTGGAAATAAAATCCCAGTTTGGGTTTCATCAGAATTTAGGGATCTGAAATTTCTTTGAGTGATTTTCTAGTTTTGCCCTTCATTTTAAGAGATAAATGAAGGGTAAAATTGGAAAATCACTCACACTTATTTCTTTGAGTCATTTTTCGGTTGTACCATTCATTTAAAGAGATAAATGATGGGTAAAATCAGGAAATCACTTAATGAAATAAGTGGAGGGTAAAGTTGGAAGTTCACTTTAAGAGGGGATCAGAGACCAAAATATTATTTTGATGAACATTAGACAACATAGAAAATTTTATTTGAGGGTCATTTTCCTAATTGCCACGTATCATTGTTCTTAACAATCAAATCAACTAGGAGAATGTATTTCACACTAGGAGCAAATATAGTAACATGAGGGTCATGCAATAATACAAGGGAAATATCCATTTGCTCGAAAAACATCAATAATTTTTTGTGATTAACGATGGTAATTAGATCTATCGAGAGGTTCAATTTTGGATGCATAATACAGACAAGAATAGTAGAAAGTGAATTGAAATGCATGATTATGTTCACAACCATAACAAATATAAGTTATTGCTTTCAAATTGTAAGATGTAATATACCTGAAAAAATCTAAAACATAATACAAGAAAGCAAAGTACGTTGTGTCGTGGCAGTCTCGACCCACTGACTTGAAATCAATTTCGACGTTATCGAGGTGGCTATCAACAACGATTGACCTCCAAGATTAACAAAACTCTATCCAACAACATGTCCAATTGCAAGGACTTTACCTGAGCCTAACCTAGACGGATGATGGTTATGGCTTATGTCTAAGTCGAGTGCAAGGCTCATCCACAAAAACCTAGCATGCAAATCTTGAACAGAAAAGGTAACGGAAATAAATATAAATATTTGCTATCTCTTGCCGTCCAACATGGGTACAACACCAAAATAAAATAATATTAGACCATTTATTCGAACACACACTATATACTAAAGAGTCATTCATCATTTTACGCATGAACTTTAAAATATGTATCAATCAAATTAACCTTAGAGCATCCATAATGGCGTCGGAAGGGCGTCGAATCTGTCGGAATTCTTGATAAAGCGGGTTGAATCCTAAGAAACGCGTCTTTTGGCAGTCGATTATGCGAAGCTAGAAAGTGACGTCCGTAAATATACAAACGTAGATAGTTTACAGATTCGACGCATACGGGCCCGTAGACTCGTTGACTGATGAATGACATATTGTCACGTGGCGTCGAAACAGTTGGGTCATTAAAGCCAAATTCGGCTATAGATAATGGACAACTGTTTCCTTCGTCTTCACCAAGTCCCAAATCTGCAAATACCTCATTCTTCCTCTTCGGCTGTCACTCTCGTTCCATCAACTTCACTGGTGGAAACTCTTGAGGCAGAAACGTGCTCAACGACGCAAAGCCATCTTGGTGTGACCTCGTTTTTGGCTTAACCATGCTTGACCGTGTTCGTGTTGTACAATCGTCCTGAGAAAGATGTTGCAAAGTCGCCGCCAGCAACACTACCAATCTTAACACTCCCAATCTCCGACAACACTTATGGCATACCCCAACAACCCGAACACCCTACCGACTTCAGTTACGAATGGGAATATGTCCCTGTTTCGCAACACTACTCGAACGATAAGGAGGAGAGGTTATGGGAAAAATACTGCATCCCTTGTCGGCACATATGCAATTACCAGGCTCCCCCGTGTACCACGACTCAAACCTGTATCCGGCTCATCGACGTTCCCGAGCTGCATGACCTTTTAGACGTCAACAACCTTTTTGGTGTCCAGCTCGCAAGCTGGGCAACCTGGATGTCCGGAAGTGGACTTGGTCGGAGGAGGAAGCCTTGGTATGTGCATGGCTAAATCACTCGGGGGACTCGGAGCACGGGGCCGACAGGTTGGCCATACATTGTGGGATAACATTCGGAGGAACCTCGCCATTGTGACCCGTCAAACCTCGATGACCGAGTGGATGACGAAGAACTGCAAACAACATTGGAGTGTCACAAACAAGAAGGTGAAGATGTTTCAGGGTTTCTGGTCGAAGTTCAAGCACACCTCCAGTCCAACGATCAGGTGATGGATGATGCGGGGAAAGAGTACATCGAGAAGTACAACCACGTCTTCGCTTGGAAGCACTGGTGGAACCTTGTGCGAGAGAAGCCTTGTTGGAGGCATCGGTTTGAAAACGAGTTCTCACCAACCACCAGGGAGTTCATCGGCCCCGACAGACGTCGCACGCCTAGAAAACCTGGCCTTAGCACCCCAATGTTTGAAATGGACATTTTGGCAGCCGATGTAGAGGATGTCAAGGGGTGGGTGTCCTAAACCCGTACGCGATCGTCGCTCGAAGGGACAAAATGCGGCAAAGTCCAAGAGGGTTAAGGAAAATGGGAAGGGGAGAGCACCGACCGAGGTGGCAATTAATCCGAAGTTGGCCAAAAGCTTGGCCAACATTGAGAAGCACGTTCGAGAGTCACTCGGAGCGTTGGAGTCTCTCATGCGTGAGTTCCGCTTACTCCAAGAGGTGGATACTACGCATATGGCCCCCAAGGATTTGGCCACCCATAGACTCTTGCTCAACGGCATGGCCAAGAGGATGAATGGGTTCGTGTGATGACAGTTACAATTGTTTTTGTACGTCGTTTTTTTTTATAAATGATGTTTTATTTAGAGACTTCTGTAAGGAGAGAATACAAAAGCCTAGATTAATTCCTTCCCGGGAGGAAAGAAAAATCTAAAGGATACCTTCAAAAGAACAGTAAAAAAATCGCAACCCTAAAACCATACAAACTTCCCTAATTACAGGCAACCCAAACAAAAATGCACAAGAATCAAGTAAACTGCACCCGACCCCGCCTAGAGCGAAACAAATAAAAGAACCAAGATCTCAAATCCAATGCTGGAGCGAACTTTCCTTTCTCAAATCACCCGCCAACCTCACAAAGCTGAAAGAAAGAGCCTGCAGATTAACCAAAAATAGCAAAACCAGAAAAAAGGACCATGGAAGAGAACAACCTAAGACCAAGTTACCGCCACCACCAAAGATCTTCCCCACGCTACCGAAAAAAATAATTGTAGACTCAGGAAGAATGGGATGTACTTTGAAGTAGTCCCCCGTTTTAATTTAATGAAGTTTATTTCTGTGTTTCAGGGTGTTGGCTAGGTTTATCATTTTGTCCCATAATGCAAACAACGCCCCCTAAGAATTACTAGCGAACTACCACTGCGTTAGGAAAGCGGAAGAAGAGAAAATCGAGAAATTAAATATTTTGGTTCACATTATGTATTATCAAATTCAATTAAATACTTTTGTTGTCTCTTAATGTAGAGGTTGAAAACTCGAAGACGATTTATAAATTTGTTTCTTGTCTGAGGTTGAAAATTCAAAGCCGTTGAATGATATTTTCGTAGTTAACACTTATTTAGACTCACATTTGATCGAATTCGGTCTATTTCACTGTGAAGAACAAAACATAATAGACCTTCCATTAAGTAAAATTCAATTCAATTGTGCCCATATGGGGAAGACAAGTTGTGTTTCTCCATACATTATTTTACATAATTGTTGGAATAGGATTCCTGCTTTCTCATTATGTTAATTAGGTATATATACAATTGTATCCTAATCATTTAAATACAAGATAAGCCTAATCTGTAAATACAGATTACAAATGAATAATGAGAGTCATTATCTAACAATAATCAAATATTCGAGTTGCAAAGATTAATGCTTATAATGGAAAGAGTATACATATTCGTATCAAGCACAATATGGTTAAACACGTCATGAGAAATAGAGTGATTTATTTGGAATACGTGAGGTCCGGAAGAAATATTGTCGATCCCTTCACTAAGAGATTACCAAGGAAAATTAATCTTGCTACGTCGAGAGGAATGGGGCTACAACCCTTATGTTGTTTTTTATGCCCTAGGTCATTCCACGATTTGTATTACGTCATCTTTTTTTATTAATAGAATGACGAATGTTTCATTATCATTTAGATTAATTTCAATGACATGAATATAATACTCTTCCTGAGACATCGGAGGACCATTTCCCGATAGTATAACTCTTGGGAGTAATGAGTAACCTATTCATACGTCCCTAGTCTAAACTGATACTTAGACTAGTATGATAAATAATTAGATGATCATGTTTTACTGATCATGCATATAGAGATATGAAGTCAATATCATAGATGTTAGTTAGAGAATTAACAATGGATAACCAACACTGAGAATACTCCATAGACCGGGTCATGAGACATCTCAGATACCAAAGTATGACTTGAGTTCTCTAACCTTGAAGTTAGGTACTGCCCACACAAAATTAGTAGTTAATTGTATTTAGGTGAAAAACGAACAGAGGTAAGTATAGACTGTGGCATCCATGACATTTTATTCGTGTAATGAAAGATCAAATGATGTATTACATAAACATATTTGTCATTAGCACTAAATTTTATTAGTCAAATTATTCAAAATGCCTTTGATTAATGGATAAGTATAATGTCGCTATGTTATCTAGAACAATGGTGTGTAGTGTGATCGGAGTTTCCCATGTCTCTTGTTTTTCTGTGTGATTTAGATTCTTTATTTCTTTTTCCAATGTTTTTTTAAACTAATCATCAACCATTCTATGATTAGTTAATCAATTAATTAATACAAAATGTAGATTCCATTTCATTTTCAACCTTTTCTTGTTGTTAAGTTTCATGTGATCAATTCAAGGACCGGACACATGATAAATACAAATATACACAGATGCATGGAAGGTCTGCAAAGGCCAAATAATTAGTATCTTAATGATTTTCTGATAAAAAAAAAAGAAAGTATCTTATGGATTTAATTAAGCATGGGGTTAGCAATTAGATTAATTTAAACCAGCTTTTCTTGCAAGTGCTAATAGCCTAATAATATCTGATACCCACTTTGTAAGGTGCAGTCTCAACAAAAGGGCAATATTGAGACTACGAATAATGACCCATCTCTTTTTAGTTTTGTGAATCTATTTTACTTTTAATAAGTTATTAAATTAAATTTATAATATGATAATCGTGATAACGATAATAAAATTAATTAATGTTTTTTTTTATAGAAGAACTTATGCCGCTATCTGGCATTCGGGTGGCATTGTTTGTATCAAATTAGACAAATGGCCATACCTATCTCTAGGAGGAATAAGTTATTCAGATTTTTAAGTCTTAAAACACAAGTCATTGAGAATCTATTAGCCATATGTTATGTGCCTCACCATACCAATACCATATAAGTTTAGCATGGCTCTTGTTTTCATCCATCTTGATGCATCTTTTGTCCTCCATTTCTCTGACTGCAACTTTCTGATCTATACATAGTTTTGAAGACTTGTGTTACTCTATCTTGCTTTGAGGTTCACATTTTTGGCAAATGAACACTCACAAAATCAACTACCAAGAACAAATCCAGCAGGGCCATGGACTGGTCAGTGATTTCAGTTTTGACTTCCCTGAGTGGAACCATAATCAGCAGCAACAACAACAACCTTGTGCTGGTTCTGACAACAACAGCAACAACAACATAAGATCAGGAAGCCAGCAAAACCTCAGACCACCTACAATCATGGGAGGGTTCAAGTCTCCTGCTTCTGCTTTCTATGCCACAGAGCTTTTCATGGGTTTTGATTCACAGTTTGCCAATACCACTACCCCTATAACATCCCAAGTTTCTAGGACTTGTGATTCACAGATCTTTTCTACATATCAGTCTTCAGGAGGCACTCCTTCCATTGGTTCGGCCGCTCAATCTGATCCAAGCTTTGATGTGAGGAACACCTTGCAATCCATTGTTAAATCTCACCTGTGTGGCAACCAATTCAGTAACATGCACCCCAGGAGTCCTTATGATGTGTCTGCCCCTAGACAGTTCATGAATCCATATGTTGAAGAACATGATCAAAGGGTGAGTATGTTGTTCTTTGTCTTTCTATTGTCGTTTATGTTCTTCTGAATCTGTCTCTCTGATGAACCAATTCAGGTTCATGCTAGTTCATACAACTCTCAGCTGGGCCTCTCCTCTGAGCAAGAAAAGCTTTCTCCAAGGCTTTCCTCTGGTGATGGCTCTGCTTCAACTGCGGCTGTGGTTTCGAGCAAAATACGAATAAGGTGGACTCAGGAGCTCCATGAGAAGTTTGTCGAGTGCATAAATCGCCTAGGTGGCGCTGAAAGTATGTACTTCTCATCATGTCTTTGTCTTTGTTATTACATGTTTTCTGATAACTAGACTGTGTTATAATTGTAGAGGCAACACCAAAGGCAATACTGAAACTCATGGATTCTGATGGGTTGACTATTTTTCATGTAAAAAGTCACTTGCAGGTATGAAGATATTAACAAAGTCTTGATGATTTGAACATGCATCTTTACGTAATTTAACTTTTGTTTTTACTCTTTGGAGTGATCTTGTGAATCATTTGATCTTTTTTTCGTTTCTTTTTTATCTTGAAGAAATACCGTATTGCAAAGTATATGCCAGAGAAAGCAGAAGGTAGATTCAGTCCATTACAAGTGTTTTTATTCTGATTCCTCAACTTCTTATCTGAATGACCTCTTCAGGCCACTGCATAACTTTTGATACAATCTGATTTTATGAATTTCTCTTCCACTGCAGGAAAATCAGACAAGAGAGCTACTATGCATGATTTTCCCCAACTCGATTCAAAAACGTATAATTTGTTCATCACAGTTACATATATATATATCAAGAACTGGTCCATGAGTCTCAACATCAGTTTGTGAACTTTGTGTTGCAGTGGCTTACAGATAAAGGAGGCATTGCAGCTGCAATTAGATGTCCAGAAAAGACTTCATGAACAATTAGAGGTATGTGGATGGCAAATTACACGTCTTGTGCTCAGTTTCAGACTATAACTCGTTATATTTCTTGTCAGATTCAAAGAAATTTGCAATTGCGGATCGAAGAACAAGGGAAGCAGCTGAGAGTGATGTTTGATCAGCAACAGAAAGCAAATGGCCCTTTGAAGAACATTGACATTTCAAGCAGCCCTGAAGATGTTGAGGCTGAAGAAGATGGTTCCAATAACACCATTTACCCGTCCAAGATAAGTTAGATCAAAAAAGCACACCAAGTTAAGTGTAGTTTTCGGATATTATATGCAATCATGTGAGTTTCAACAAAGAAGAAGAGTTATGCAATGGACAAGGTACACCAGAAGAAATGAAGAATACATATGAAAAAGATTCTGATATAAAACATGCATATAAACACACTCACCATTCTGTTTCAGCAATGTGTATATGTAAGCTCAATCCATATTCCATATACAGAAGGGAAGCAGATGGATGTCAAGGGGAAAAGGAAGTTTCTTGTTGCTCCTATATAATGATGCAAATTCAGAAATAGTTTTTCAATATTGTAGCTTCTTTGAAAGATCCTACAAAATGTGATTTTTCCAAAACCTCCAAATCAAAACTACCCATCAGTCCGAAATGGAATTAAAAAATTATGCAGACAAAAAGAAACAAGCCAGGATCAATCGCAACAGCTAAAGCATGCTTAACTAGCACTCAACACCAACTTCAGCGGCACGCCGAGGCTTGTTTTTTCTCCTGCTCCCAATCAGTCTAAACCCAACAGTCTTTGTTGAATCCTCAGTGCTCAAATTGGTTCCAATGCCATTCTCTTCCTTTACTGAATCGATGTTTTCTTTGACCTGCACAGACCTCTTCCTTCTCTTCTTCCCAGTCTCTGTAGCAGCCGGGTTTTTCATGTCTTTGCCAGAGATGGAACCATTTACATTCTCCAAATCTTCATCCATCTGCTCAGCTTCTTCTTCAATATCATCCTTTAATGGCTTTTGTGGCCTTCCTCTTCTCCTGTATGCAGGAACTTTTTCTTCTTCACCGCTTCCAAGATCCTCGTGAGTTACAGTAAGAGTATGTTTCCTCCCCTTTCCTCTTCCTCTACCCATGGTGCAAATGTAATAGACTTGTAAGGCCTTAGTCAAGGTTGAGTTTCTGGATGAACTGAAAAAAAAATCACAACCACAACTCAGCAAGCACAAGTTCACAACAAGAAGTATTAGTAAAATTTTACAGCAGGTGAACACTTGAAGATAAGAGATCGACAATGGCACATGAATTGAATCAAAAGCTCCAATTTTCAGACAGAGTGTAACATTGCAACCAGATAAAGCATGTTTCTAGCACTTAGAAAACACAATTAAGGATCGTGATTAAACCCATCCATTTTAAAATATTAATACTAAAACCTAGGCAGCTTATTAAAAATATCCATCAGAACACAAAAACCATTTCATGCAGTAAACAACAAAAATCCATGGCATTAAGAGCTGATAACAGAGCTAAATCTGATTCCTGAAACATCATGAAAATAGAAAACAAAGATTACACTTTGAATCTCATGTTTTTTTTTCCATCAAAACCAATCATTCTCCTCATATAAACCAAACAAATGATCAGCAAGTAGTCAAGCAGGGTTTTATCTTTCATGCTTCAAGACCCAAACCAAAAAGAAATCTGAGATTCAGAATAGCAACTCAATCTCTTCTCCTACACTTAACACATCAGCCAAATAGAGTAAAAGAGAAACCCACAACAGAACATATATAGATATAGATATATTGCTATAAAGCTGAGAAGAAATGAAATATGAAGCTGACCTCAGAACAAATATCTGGTTACTCCAATCCAGTAACAACACTCACTTTCCATAATCTGGTTGCTTCAATCAAGTAACAAGAAAGATCTGAAGAAAAAAAAATGGGTTTTGTTTACAGGTATTGGTTTCCAACCATGGTAGCAGAGGTTGCCCTTTAAGCGGAGGAAGAAAACTATGATCTGGGTGAGAGGTGGAGAAGACCCAGATCAGAAAATGGTGTGATTCAATAAGTATTAACAAAAAGATTGGAACTTCAATACATAGTGATTGAAGCCGATGCGCTTTTGAGCTTTGATATTGAGCAGAGGCACAGAGAGAGAGAGGAACTGAAAATAGAGGAAGAGGCTGAGGGGTAGAGAGAAATGGTAGAGTTTGGCCAGTCAAGAGAGGTTAATGATTTTTCATTTTTTAATTTTAAAAATTCGAGTGAAAATCGAAGGTGAAATATAAATATATCAATCATTTATTAAAAAATACATATAATTCAATAAAATAATTTGAATTGGTAACAGTTGATTTATTATTATTGTTATTAAATATTATTAAAATGTACTTATCTGTTCCAATGGTACGAGTGTTCACACACAAGACTTTTAGGGGAGATTCGAAAACCCCATTTGACGACTTTGCTTCCCAACCGAAAAAGTAAAGATATGAAACTGAAAACATTTCGACGACCGCGTTTCATACGCGTGGAAACCACTGCCCAATAAGAAAGGTGAAACTGAAAATAAATAACTGTAAAAATATTAAATCTATTATATTGGTTCTTAATTGTAATTATAGACCCTTCTGAGATGTCAAATTGTCAATCTAAAAGGGTTCGTTTGACTGAAACTGTAACAAAAATTTAATTGATATTTTTAATTATTGTTTGGTGTTGTCTAATTTATATATAAATAGTACTAGTAATATAAATAAGGGTGTGTGAATTAAAATAAGTAAATGTGGAAATTATAGTGAAAAGCTTAATGACCAAAGAGGCAAAGACATGATAGCATTGATATACGCATTCAAAAGGTTTGGAAGTTGGTGAGTTTTGTGCTTGACTCTAGATGGCAATTTGGGGGGGCATGATTCTGCCATGCCCATACCCATACCCAATCAAGACCTCTATTGATTCTTACACAAGTTGAAGCAGAATAATCATTGCATGTAGCAGATTGTGAAACAAATCTTTAATAAACAAATTTGTTTCTTCATATCCTCCCGAACTTGGAGGCCTCTAGGACGATGAATTACACACCTTAGAGCATGCGCAGTCATGGGCGTTTCACAGGCGGAAGAGGGAGGACGGGAGAGAAGCGGCGGGGCGG
>JAYMSV010000640.1:0-15857 GCA_036897745.1 Erodium moschatum | reverse complement strand
GGGGTTTATTTGATAAACGCGTATACCTGAGTGGTGCTTTATGATATTTACCCTAGATAATTTCTATAAATAAAAGCGCATTATAATTATATTTGGAAAAATATATAATAAGAGATTAGTTATTACAATTTTCCATACAAATTACGTCTGTAATTTTTATGCAATCTTCTCACCTTTATTCCATTGTAAGCATTTGCTTTTTTTTGTCTGAAATAACTGAAAGCAATTATTTGGATCAGGCGGTGACAAAATCTGTCAGTAATGTAGTCATCACTCAATGCATAAGTAAATTTCTATATTCCCCCTAAAAATCACATAACCAACACTCTTCTCTGTTTCTTCTTCTTCTTCTTCTTCTTCAACTCTTCTCCGTGACGATCAATTGACAAGCAGAATCGGAAATGGTCGAGTCCGTACCACAAAACCCTAACCACATGGTCTCTCCCTCTTCCTCTGGAGATCCTCCGCCACCTCTGCCCCTGTCCCCGTCCCCGCACCCTCATTCTCAGCCGCAACCGCAACCGCAACCACAACCGCCGCGGTCTAGCTCCCGCCCCATCTTCTCCTTCACCAAGAGGCCTACCGTTCGAGTGACCTCAGAGTTCGACAGCGAATCCACCGTCTGCACCAACAGACTCTCCTGCAAGCTTTTCGATGGCCTCGCCAAGCTCAAGCTCTCCTTCCAGAACGACACGACTGGCCAGGTCTCCGATCCCTTGGTCAGTTTCATCTCCAAGAACCTCTCCATCCACTACGACCCCGGGGAGAAGAACGCTGTCCTCAAGGGCTCCTTCGATGTTGCTCCCAATTTGCATTTCAATGCTCTCCATGATGTCAAGGTCTCTCTCCCTCCTTACTTTCTACTTTGCAAATTCAAGTTCTCTTTTGAGCTGCCATTTCCCAAGCTGTGGCTGTGCTTGTGGTTCATTGATTGTCAAGTTCCATTTCTATTAACTAAATTAAGATGAAGTTACTTTGTGCTCAAAATTGTTTGAAATTGCCATGCGATCATCTCTGCTTTCTGACTTCGATTGAGTTGTTTTCTCGATGAATTCAATGGATATTTTTGGTTCTGTTTGGGTTGGTTTATACTTTTTGTTTACTTCATCTATTCATTTTTTGTATACTGCTGCAATTTTCTGAGATCAATACAATCATACATCTAGATGACGTGAACTTATTTCCCAGTTATGGCCGAAGCGTAAAATTCTATCTTAGAAGACCTATTTTTATGAATTGTGAGTTTTTATAAGTTAATGTAGTTGTATGTTCGTTCTTGGGCGCGTAGTAGAGGTTGTCCTCATTTTGCAGTTTCATTTTCTATCCACATGAATGCTTTCCCTGGGAAGAGTTGTGTTTATAATGACAAAATGTTGTTCTTGGTGTTTTATTTAGTGCTTCTTAAAGTGATACGGTTTTAGTCCAATTCCAACCTTATTTTATTGTGTCTCTGACATGATACCTCTACTGTATTTTAGGCACAACAGGGACAAGTGGCAATGGTTGCTAAGCTTTCTGATCCTGGCTATGCATTGGAGATGTCGTCTCCTGTTCCATCTGTTGGTCTGGTGTGTATATTACGTCAACTTTTTTTATTGCTCAATGCCATATGTGCACATCTGCTGTTAAACTATCATCTGATGTTCCCTCTATGATTATTTGTTGGTAAACATATTGATCATATTATGTATTTTTGGAATATGATTGCACGTTTTTAAAACTCGTACATGTTACAAGTATTTGAACCGTGGGCTACTACCAAGGTGCCGTCTTAGCTTCTTGGCATGCTTTTTAAACATTCTTCTTGCCACAAACTTTCCTCAGTTTGGGATGTTTCAATCACCAATTCACGATGATGGTTTGCTATATTACTATAAGTATGACATGCAGAAATGCATATGTTTCTAAACACGTGTGGGCACGATCATAGTATTCATTCCAGTCACCTACCTGGTGCTTTCAGCCAAGGGCATCCTTTACATTCCCTTATGGTCAAGTTTCATTCGAGGAGAGAGAAGATGAGGAAGAAAAGAGATTGTTGTCGTCGGTGAATGGGATTCTTAAAGGCCACATTCTGAATGGTGTCTGCAACGCTCAGTACATGGATGAAGAACTGAAACTAAGATATGCCTACAAGGTGACTCCTGACATTATGTTTTTTCTTTCCTTTCTTCGCAAATGTGTTTTCTCACCATTCTTTGTGTATTGGTAGCTTTACGGGGCATTGTTTGGATTTTGATGTGACTACAGGATGAGGAAATGTCATTTATCCCTACCATTTCTCTCCCTTCCAATGCACTATCATTTGCATTCAAGCGTCGATTCAGTCCTTCAGATAAATTGAGGTTCTCTCTCTAGTCTCTCTTGTGGTTTAAACACTCTGCAATAGTCACTCACAACTATTTGCTTTGCTTTTTTGAAGTTTGTATAATAAGTGTTATACAACCCCGAGTTCTCAAACCATACACAGACAAGTAGGCTGTGTTTATGTGTGAAGCCCCATGGGTGAAGTTTTGTAATAAATCATTTAAGAGCAGTGTCAACGTCTGTCAGATTCTGTTAAATATTTTATATCAATATATTTGGCTAATAGAAAAGCGATTAAATAAAAACATTCATTTTCCTCTGAGAGTATCTTGAGTCTACTAATGAAGTTAATTCGTCATGATGCCATTTTTTCTGCTTAAATTCCTTGTTTCCTCAGTGTCTTCTTTCTTGGTGCTCCATAAAAGTTTTTCCAACTTACTAAATAGTAAACTTCTGTGAGCAGCTATTGGTACAATTTTGATGTTAACCATTGGAGTACGGTCTACAAACACACTGTTAACAAGGACTATAAATTCAAAGCTGGTTATGATTCGGATGCACGTCTTGGCTGGGCATCTATTTGGGTAAGTTGTGATTGCATAGTTAAGTGCTTATTTCCCCATCATTTCCTCCAGCTGTATTTCCTTCTTTAGCTCTTTTTAGTTTTCTTTTCATCAGTAATAGACATTCTAAACATATTTAGATGAAGATGGTTGGCATTGGTTTGATATGCTCTTGCTATTTCAGGTTGGAAACGAAGGTTCTGGTGCAAAGACAGCCCCAATGAAGATGAAAGTCCAATTCATGCTCCAAGTGCCACAAGACGATATTAAATCTTCCCTCCTGATGTTCCGTGTTAAAAAGAGATGGGACTTCTAAAAGCCTCATTTCTCCTTTCTGTTCATAATACATGAATCAATGTGTGTGGATTTGTAATGTTAGCCAGTTTTAGAGTATCGAAATGATGCGCGCTTCTATGACCCTGTAATGAGATCAGTTGGTTCATAGATCATGCTTATGAGTTTGCTTAAGCGCAAATGATTTATACTTACTAGACCAAGTGGTCGATCATTGAATTGGAACCCAAAGTTATTGGATTAAGTAATCAGGCAGCATGTTGACTATTGAATCAAGTGTTTGACTGTAGCCTAAAATTCGGGAGGAAGATATTTATTTCTCATGTTCTTTGTTTTGAGTTGGTGAGTGGTGGAGGTGTATGGATTCTGTGGGAAGTCAAAGTCAACCGGATAGAAAGAACGTTTTAATTTTTAATAATTATAAAATCGAAAAAGAGAAACCCTTTTCCCCGAATCATGCGAAACCTTGTTATATATTTATAATAATTGATAATATATATTCTTTTATGTTTTCGCGATTGCCAGATAGAAGAACATAGCGCAGACACACAAGTCTCTCTTCTTGTTCTGAGGAAAAACAGAAAGAGGGTTTTGGATTTCGGAAAAAAAGAAAAGAGAAAGCTTTTCTTTCCCGAGAAAATCACAAAAGAAAGGAAGAGAAATGAGTAGTCCCTTGCCTATGCGCCTGCTCTTGCCTCTCACTGCCCTCTCTCCTTCCTCGTCTTCCTCCGATTTTCCCTATAAATCCCTAAAATCTTTTCCCTCCCCATCGCCTCACTTTGCTCTCGCTGCTCATTTTCATCACATACCCGGAAGCAGATCCAATCATTGCAACCCAAAGGTACTTCTCTCTTCTCCTTATCTTTATCTCAGTTTTGTCTGTAATCGAAAAAAAATCTGGATATTACTGAATTTGGTTGTGGGAGGTTTAGGCCCTTTTATGGTGATTTTCCTGATAATGGAGGAGCTTACTGATTTTGTCTTCGTGCTCACGCAAATATATGGATAGCAATTGCTTCCTCTGATGTCAATTTCGACTTGGTTTGTGTCATAGTGTCTTCTTTTATATCACTTCCGTTTTCAGTGCTGAGTGGTGGGTGTTCTTTTGTTGGACTCCAACAAAGGTGTATACTTTTGATCAGCTAGAGCTCAACTAAACAGATGCTGCTAGTTACTTTTTAGGCAGCTGGACTCGAATTAGAAAGACCCTAAATTGGTATACTAAGCTATTATTGGGAGTATGGAGCCTATCTATGGCAAGTTTGATGTGTGCTTTTGAGGTGTCAAAACAACATGGTTTAGTTAGGTGTGAATCGTGATGTTCCCATTTGAAAATAAGATTTGGAAGTATAAGAGGGAGCGAATTTTTTTTAATAAGTGATTGGTTTCTTACTCTTTTTTTCAATGGTTGTCTTGTTTACTCCTCTGGTACACCATCCATTTTATTCAAAATTTTACTTGCTGAAACCGAATCAGTGATAGGCCCACTTCTGTTTTTTTTGTGTAACAATTATCAGCTTTCAGTATTCGGATTCAAAGCATCTGTTATGTTTTAGGTTATGCATCTAGCCTATTTTGAGTTATTCAAATACACCTTTTTTCAGTTGATATTTTGAACAGAAGTAGCACTGGAATGGACTATTGAACAGAATAGATTTGTAAGATTGTAGATGTTGAAATTAGTTGTTTCCTCAAACCACGAATCTAATTTTCCAGACTACCCTGTAAGCAACATCTCAATGCTAATGTGGGTTTCGACTGTTTGCTTACCAATTCACACACTCTTCACGAGCAGTTGGTTTTCAGTAATGATTTACTACCAGGGGCTCTGTTTTTATGTCAGTGTAGTTTCCCTGCGTACGTACAAGAAGAGATCAAGACTTGGACAGTTGGAAGGATGAAGAGGAGAATGCAGTCTGCAAGTTTGGTTCTGATGAAGAGGTGAAGACTCAAATACCGTCCCAGATTCAGACTATTGTGGAAGGATCAGAGAGTGTTAAGATATCTGAGTTCAGACCTGCTCCTGATGTGGATTATCTACAGGTGTGTAATTATCTTGTTGCATACTTGTTATTTGATAGAACACTGATTTTATCTTTGTCTTTTTTCTTGATAACAATCTCGACATTTTATTCTTCACCGTAATTCTATCATTGGGATGATGGCCTTAGAGAGACAGTTTATCTAATTGGGATGATGGTTGACTTTGAAAGTTTAGTAGACTAGCCTGTTATTTGTTATCGTTGTTGTTTTTCAAACATTATCAGACCAATACTTATCTGCTGCTTCATTTCATCTCCCAGTTCTTATTGCAAGCATGCCCTCTCACCGTTGCACTTTACATCCATTTGCCTTGCTTGTTTGACATTATGTTATGCTTATATCCTTTGCAGGAGTTGTTGGCCATTCAACAACAAGGGCCAAGAGCTATTGGCTTTTTTGGAACACGGAATATGGGATTCATGCATCAAGAACTTATCGAGATTCTAAGTTATGCCATGGTTATAACTGTATGATTCTCTAACTCCAGTCTAGTACATAAATTGACATTTTCATTTCATGGTATTTTGACCTTATCAAATATTGGGATGTATTGAGGCCCCACCATGCTCATATAACCATGTTAGTACTTAATATTTTTAAATGCATGTCTTAATATTAAAAGTTAATCATCACTGAATTTGGTGCCAGAAAAATCATATCTTTACATCAGGGGCATCAGGGACTAATGCAGCTGTCATCAGAGGTGCTTTAAGAGCAGAACGACCCGAGCTGCTAACTGTAATCTTGCCGCAAAGCTTGAAAAAGCAGCCTCCTGAAAGTCAAGAATTGTTGTCGAAAGTAAGAGTTTGCTTGCTTAACACAATATTTCATTTTGTGTTCCATGTATCTCAAGTCTCGCTATCATTACCATTACCTTTATCAAGTAGTTATTTTGCACTATCAAGGTATCAAATGCCTTGTAGTTTTATTTTCTTTGGTTTGCTGGGATTAGGGAACTAGGAGGATATATGAGAACCCAACCTTCCCATGTTCTGTTCATGTAGTCAATATAGAGGTGGGAAAGGCAGTTCTAGTGTGAAGACCTGCATGAAATATGATCCCTACTGTACTACTTCAGCTTGAAAGAAGGGGAAGGAGGAGCGTTGCCCAAGTTGATATTCTCACATTCTCGTCCCTCATTTTGTTGACTTTCAACCCTCCTCAGGACCTTAATTGTCTTTTCATGGAGGGTAATCTTGGTCATTATGCGGGTGATAAACCAAACTCAATTGAGTCCTGGAAAATAAAATTTTCAATGCATTTCCCCATGATTACACAATACATTATCCTCACTGATTATGAGAAGCGTTTCATTCCCAAGCCAATTATTGCCAATGTCAAACATGTGTATGTCAATTATTTGATTAGTCTTTTTTATGAGTGCATAAGTTGTTCACTGCCTAAAGATAAGACCAAAGCTTTAATTTTGCCAATCTCAGAAATAAAATTTATGAAATAATTGTTTTTGTTTAATGTGTGAAAGTGTCCTACATAATATGCCATGTCTTACTTTCTGGTGGAGTGCTTCTTAATTTAAATTTAATTGTGATAGAACTATGTATCATGGGTATGCTCAATTTGTAGTTTGGTTATATATGGCTTGGAGGATTTATCTTAAGTGTGAAAGTTTAGTCTGACAATACTCATGGAGAAAGGATCAAAGGTGCATACAAGGGAAAAAAGTGAAAGCAAACTAATAAGGTTGATCGTTATCATGGGAGCCTTGTAACCCCAAATAAATAAAATTAGAATAGTGGAAAAACAGGTTAGACATGACCTTATGAACCCTGCTTGTCATATCATTTGTCATGAACACATAAACAAAAGAGAAGGCTTCTTCGGTAGTTAGGGATGTCTCCTCAAATTCAAGGTTCCATGCCTTGAAGTATATTTCCTGGAATATGGTGTTGTTTTATCCTTCCTATTCCCACCGAGCAAAAGCATCAAGCAGTGTCACATCAGTAGAAAGAGTTAAGCTACTAAGATAAGCTGTTGTTGGGGAAAGGAGATTTTGTAGATCATTCTTATTATAGAAAGACAACTGGTGACACCTCGAAAGAACCAAGTCAGACTATATCCTAATCTTGTTAGCACACTTCCTATGGATATATGTTTGTTCCTTTAACAAAAAGGAGGCCCAGCTCTGTTGCCTGGGTAAAGGAATGCTTTTCCCATCCTTCTCCCAAAAGGGTAGGAGCGTATGATACCATTTTTCTTTGAGATGAGCTTCTCTAGACTATGGAAAGAAAGTGAACTAAAGGACATAATTTCTTTCATCATTTCAATTTGTGGTCACCACATGAAGGGGAGCGTTAAATATTGAAGTCATGTGTTTCTCAAAAGAAAAAAAAACGAGGCATTTTACACAATCAAAGCCAAACTTAACTGACGTATTTAGCATGGGACCCCGAACCGTTTCCTGTAGCCCAATATTAAATAATTCAAAAATAAGTTTCCATATGGAACACTGAGGGTTGTTTTCCCTGTTATCATATGCGGTTATTTATTGACGGTTGATATTTATTTTGATATTGCAGGTGAAGAATGTGATTGAGAAGCCTCATAATGATCATTTACCTCTCATAGAAGCCAGCAGGTTAGTTGGAGCCATCCTGTTACCTACCTTGAGGTGTGCGTGTGTGCATGTGGTCATTAGGCAGCGTTAATATTCTAGTGCCTTCCTAAACATGCTACCATTGAATTTAGTATCTAAGAAATTGATATTATGAAAGTAGCCAATGTAATCTTAAACATGGGCAACAGATTAAGGTCTACATCTTAGTGGTAAAAAGAAACCAAAAAATTTCATTTTCATTTTCATTTCTTTTAGGTCCACCAAAGTTACCTTATATAACTGTCTCAATCCGCCCCCCTGCCTACTACATCCACAATTTCTGTCTTTACCTTGTACGTTTTGTTTATGTATACAAAGGGGACTGATACCATACATACATATAATTTGTAACGGGCAATGATTTACCACAGTACAGATGTAAAATTCTTGGTTATTGAATCCGAGTTGTCTTCTACTGTATCTTGACTTATAGATATGATTCTTCAATTAAGAATGGAAATTATTGTTCGTAAATGAGTAAAAATAATTTTTTTTGTCCAAGATAGCGTTATGAGAAGAATTCACCTCCTAGGTAAATCTGTAAATTGTATTTTCCTTTATGGTTCTTATTTAGAATAAACTTATAAAGGGTGGTGGGTTTAGGTTTAATTTTATCCTGGAGTGGAGAAAAATATGAATCATATATAGGAAAAAGAAGAGAATGATATTGAAACGACGTAAGCTGATTATAAATTTTGTCAAGTAATTAAGAGAGAAATGTCAGTAACTGTTTTATTTTGCATCTAAGTGCTTCAATTGGTACAACTTTTAATGCTCAAAATAGATGTTAAACTGCCACATTTAACCAGTGTGTTAAGTTTGGGCATTTATACTTCAACATTTGAGGATGATTGAGGCAAGGAATAGAATTTATATGTATTTTTTATTATTATTTGATTAGTTGGTTTTGTGTTTGTTATACAGGCTCTGTAATATGGACATCATATCACATGTTCAGCAAGTGATATGCTTTGCCTTCCATGACAGCAAGTTGCTCATGGAAACATGCCAAGAGGCCAAGAATCTCCGGAAGATTGTGACTCTCTTCTACTTGGACTAGGATTTTCAGATCATTTATGTTCAATACTGTCAGAGAGAGAAAGATAGATGCTCTGCTTATTCTTTCTGTAAATTACAAATTACAAGATGCAATTGAGACGGACAGGTTGCCTTATCATCTCTTCTTTCCATTGTAAAATGGCTCAAGTGGTCAATTTGCTGCTCTTAAATTTGACACAACAGGGGTTATTGGTTTATTCATAATAGAAGAAAAGGAAGTAGAATTGTAGTAATTCAAATACTACTATTTGTGAGAAGTTAACGAAAAATCTTTTCAAGAACTTTGTATTAGTCTATATGGATGAGATCTATTCATAGGGTTGATGCATGGTGTTCAAATATATGCAATATTTGTCTATGTATTCAGCCCCTACTTCCAAGGAATTGTGAAGCATTCCAAGATTATATATATGAATAATCTGATGATACCAACATTGTCACATTTCTCATGTAACTTCACATTGACTTTCTAAACTACACTAGTCTTTAAATTTTCTCACTTTACTACATTAAAGTGACAATGAGTATTTAAAAGTTTAGTGCAGTTAATAAAATTTTAAATCCAGTTGTCAAAGTACCTTATTTTTGTGAGATTATCCCTTCCCTATACAAAACAAATTGAGACCTTGGAAGAAATAAACAAGTGTACAAAGTTTGGTCTTTGACACGTACCCATGAGTCGGCGTCTATCCATAGTTCCAATGAAGAATCTCACATAATGTAAATAGTCCTTATCACTTTATTAGCATCTTAATACATCCACTTATCAGTTTGAGTAAGGTTTTAACATTTCTCTGACAATTCAATAGGTAGCAATGAATGAGGTTCTATAACTGACTTGAATATTAATAACATTTGAGATATGCAGCATGAAATATTACACTAGAGCTCCCATTCTGCTTCAGTTGAGCCTGCTAGCAAGCGTATTAATTTCACAATAAGGATTGGCCTACTACACACCTCTTCCACCTTCCAAGCTTCTCTTTTCCCTGTAGAAGAGTCATTTCCTGAAGACAGTAACTTAAAAAGACACCAACTTAACTGATGATAACATAGCTACCTTTACATACCTTGCGAGGTCCAATGGCCAATTCATTGTCAATAACTATTGTTGCTTTGAAGCCTAAGGGGTGCAGAACTTCTTCATAACTGCATGAAGTTTTCAAAAGTACCCAAAACAAAACCCGTCAATAAGGAACATTGTATGTAGGGCAGAGGAGCCCAAAGAAACATAATATAGAACAAGGGAAGAAGGAGAATTACTCAGAAACCGATACTTTATAAGGAGGCCCACCAACATGATCACTGATCTGTAACCAAGTATATTTAGTTTTCAAGCACCACAAACTAGTAGAACAAATATGAATCAAGAGTTGAGAAAGATAAATTGCTACAAATACAACTAATAAGGAAGTGTAATGTGTTAGAGTGTAGGATTGATGAAACTGGGATGAGAAACCAGTAAGATATGTAGATCATCAAGAAAGGATTTGATAGAGTTGTCGTCACAATGCAATATTATTAAGTGAACCAAAAAGAAATGGAGTAAGTATTGTTACTGGAAATATTAGAGTTATGAGCTCTCCATCAGGTTTTAGCAAATCACTCATTCTGTGAGCCCATGCTGATCTCCATTCAGGTTCAATGGCACAAAAGAATCTGCACATTTGTGTTAAAACATGATCACCTGAAGATTGTTCAAGAGAGAAACAAACCTACATTCATGTCAACTTACGTATAATCTATAATGAGATCAAAGAGCTCAGTTGGGTGCCAAGTAAAAAAGTCTTCCTTTAAGAAGGTGCAGTGACTTGCATTTGGCAATGAAGACGACAACTGCCTTGACATCAAAATGAAAAATATTAGAAATCTTGACAAAAAATATAACTGACGCTATCAATTTTCCTACGATTCTGAACAAGTTCATGACAGCAACACAGGCACTTTGACAACACTTTGTAATTGGGATATTCATTTAAAAGTGTGAATCAGATCTATGGATACAATCAACAATTCTTAACACACTGCATCTTTATCTCCCTTTGCTAATACGAGTTTGATCGAAGGAAGATGAAAACTTTCACAAGTTTTACATGAGACATGAAGCCTTGCAAAAGTAAAATGAGGTAGCAGTGCTCTTACCTCTTTTGCTTTCTTCACTGCAAGGTCTGATATGTCCAATCCCACAACATAGCGTTCAGGGCATGCTATGGCTACCACGTCATAACCCTGCAATATTTCAAGAGCATTTTTTTTACCATTAAAGAGATGTTAAGAATTTAGAGTTTTCACTGATTGCAAGTGGATGATGGATTCAAAGACAGAGGAGGGTGAAGGTCTACGACATGTATTATCACTTACAGAGCCACATCCAGGGACCAAAGCCCTGCCTTTGGGAAGGTTTCCTGTTTGATGAAGATGTAGAACAATGGGTGTAGGTTGACCTAAATCCCAAGGGGTTACTTTTTGCTCCCAGCTCTTTTCCCATCCACCTGATAAGAAAAAAAATCACAGTACATATATTCAAAATGACCACACCTGGGAAGTCAAGTGCCACCAACGAGTCCCCAAACCAAGATTTATCCAATTCCTCTTGGTGGGAAATGGAGCAGAAAATAAAACAAGGATCCTGAGAGAACATTGAACACCCCAGTGGACAAAACTTCTTAAATACCTTTTGAATGAGATGATGCTGAGTAGATACATAAAACCCAGCCAGTCCAAGAGCATAATTTAGAAACAATTCTGGTATCCCCTTTGTTCCAAAATAGGTATCCTTACTCTCTAAAGTGGATGTTCCAAATTAATTGTCCATTTCCTTTTGAATAAGGGACTTATGCATGAATTACCACCAATATCCTTGAACGAGATCCTTATTACCCCATGAGTGTATTAGCAAGTGAGATAGCGAGTGGAATCATATGGGGTCATGATGGGGAGGTGTCCTAGTAACTCCCCTAATCCTTAATTCTCTCCCAAAATAAAAGAGAGCGCTTACACCTTAACCAGAGTATTCGACAATGTTGTAAACATTTCAGATCATCCTCAACAAATCAGTTACCGGAGTACCAATTTACTAGAAGCTGTTCAAGCACAAGATCAATTCATGTCCTTTGCCTTTCTTTTGATATACTATACCATACCCATATTTATATTGCATTCAAATTCAAAAATATTGCTGAGAATATAATCTACAAGTGTAAAGTTATAAATAAACCAATAGTCAAATGTTGTATGTACATACTAACACAGCCTCCTTTTATTAGCTAGGAAAACTCAAGCATAAGTTGGAAGTACATTACTGCAATCCACAATGGAACAAACATAAAATTTCTGTGAAACTTGTGATGTTGAGTTCATACCAGCACACCAAAATGATCTTACTTCACTTAGAACTCACTTGGGCCACATTGATTTTCTATGATTTTATCGTGAGACGGAACATGATTAAAAATGATGAAAGCAGAAATTTTTCACATCCATCTAAGCCCGAAACTACAAACCCAGTAGCCAAAAACACAATTAACAACGCTAGAAACAAAATTAAAGATGTTTTAGGGGATCTGGACGCAGTACCGGCGGAATCTCTGTTCATGATCTCTTGGAGTTTGCTAACCAAAGGTTTCGATTTCATAGAACCATTGTCGTTAGCTTTCGCCATTCGAATTGTTCCGAACAATCTAGAAGGACGGAGAAGGAATCCCCCCCCGCCGCCGCCTCTTCTTCTCCCCGCCTCCGGTAGCACTGTACGGACGGAGCAGAGAGTGGTTGTGACGAGAGAGACCAATCGACGCGAAGACACTGCTCGCAATCGCATGACTGAAAAAATCTAGTAAGTTGACGAAAACACCCTCAGGCATCTATTCATTTTTATTTCTTCCCGGAAAATAAAATAAGTGACTGTACAAATTGGTAAATGGAAATAATTTGATCATATTAATAATATTGAAATTTAGTAGTTTATGAGCTAGTGAAACAAGGGAAAAGTCAAGGAAATAGATGGTTTTGTGCAGTGACTCTCCTATCTGGAGTTTGTGTCATCACTTGTTTTTGTATGTTCTCTTTCGCGAGATAAGACTCGGGTAACAACAACTTTTGCTGATGACTGCACGGGACGCACCTCTGGTCGTGCAGTGGAGCAACTTTTGCTCGGATATACAATCTTACTCGGTTGTATATGGTTAATCAATAAACGAGGTTTGCATAACAGTCTCGTCGAGATCCATGAATCTTAGTTGTTGGGTCGAGTGGGAATAGGGTATCCCCACCAGAGCAGCTCGGGCAGGCTTGTTCCAGCTCCACTCCGCTCTTGCAGACCTATTCAGCTTAAGTCTTTAATTGGTGTAACAGGGTATTAGGTCTTTAATTGGTTTTTCAGGGCTACATCACCAAATTTTTTGTTCTCAGAAACAACTAGTCGGCTATAAAAGTATATATTTACCTTCTAAAAATAGAAATAAGGAGAACAGAGAGAAAAAGAAAGTTAGGGTTTTTATTTTATTTCAAATTTTTTTAAAACAAATTCATACAACACATTTCTGGAAACAAAATTACAAAATATGAGCAACTGAAGTAAACTTGTGCAAAAATTAAGGACTGACCGATCAATAATGAAATAACATTAGGGTTGAGAACCAAAGGTTAGTTATACAAGCATGCCTGAAACCATAACATTACACTAAATAGTGATGGAACTGAACTAAACTACAAATGCAATTCACACTTGATTCTTTTAGCTTCTTCAACTACTGGAAAATCTTTCTTCAGATCTTCCCATTCCTTCTCCACCCGTTCCAAGTCTCTCTCCGCCTTTCTCTTTCTTAGTTTCCATTTCGGCTCTTCCTGGAGATACTGATTGAACAATCCTTCTTTCTCCTTGGTCTCTTTGAATAGTCTCTCCGTCTCTAGTGAATTCTCAGCCTTCTTCTTTTTCATCTCTTGGAGCCGAGCTTGTAACATACTGATATGTGCTTCAATGGTCTTGATCTCCCTATCACACTCTGCATCAACTTTATCAAGACTATCGAAACGAGCAGTTTCAGCAGCAAGCTCAGCTTGTATTGCATTCCTTGACGATGAGGATTCATCCACTTCTGCAATGTCCGTATGAGCTTGCTTAAACTGTGAGGAGAGAATTGAAAACTCTTCCTGAATCTTGTGCAGGGTACATGATTGGTCGTCCGTGCAGTTAGGATCAGACAGGAGGGTGGAGACAGCATCCTCCAGACTGCTGGAGTGCTCAAGAAGAGAGACTGAGCTGAAATCCAAACACTTCAAGTTTTCAAAGACAGCTCTGGCCCTCATGACCTCTTCATTGTTGGTGTGCTTGACTGGTTCCATCTCATCAGATGAGACCTCATTAGACTTTCCTTTAATAAGTTGTCTCAAATTGGAAAGCCATGATTTGAAATCAGGGGAAGGATTCTGCAGAGCAATGAAAAATGATACAAATAAATAAAAATCAGATATTGAAGAATATCACAAGAGAATGAAGATAAGGGATGTTCACAATACCTGATCAGATGATTGGGATTGGTCGGACTCAGCTACCAGTGGAAATATCTTATCAGATGACTGGGATTGATCAGATGCAGGCTTGGAGCTAGCGGATTGTTGGGCAGATGATTCAGATTGATCAGACTCAGCTTCCAATGGAAATAGCTTATCAGATGATTGGGATTGATCAGAGTCAGCTTTGGAGGTTGCAGAATGTTGAGGAGATTCTTCAGCAGTGTTCTTATTGGGTCTCTTGGATAACCCATTTTGAGCTTTGGAGGTAGCAGAATGTTCAGGATATTCTTCAGCAGTGTTCTTATTGGGTTTCCTGGATAATTCAGTTTGCGCACTTTTGGGGATGGACTTGGAGAGGTCGACAAAGACCTTGACAGCTAACTGTTCATCATTAAGATCAACTTTGCTTGACATGGAAAGTTCAAGTTGGGGCTCAGAATTTCGAGTCCCCGCTTCCAATAGAGCCTGTAGAGGAGAATGAGAGTGACAGGTTAATAACAATCACCTAAGAATTAGCATCTTTTGAATAACTATATATACCTTAAACTTCGAATTCTCGTTCCCTTTGACTGTTGCCCCGTAATCAAGACCTCTAGCTTTGGTAGAGGAACATGACTTCAAGGGCTCCTCCATATGTCCTTCAGGATCTGATGGAACTTGTACAACAGAGGAACGAGGCTCGCGAGAGTGCAAAGAATCTGCGAAGGTAAAACAAGACCCATAACATGTCAAAGGGAGAGACTCAAGAAGCAACAATGTTCCAAACTCAATACAATCATAATCAGATAAAATTCCTTGGAGGCCTCAGACAAATGTCCCAAACTATGCAAGTCCCACATCATCAATTTACTAAAGTTATACACTTCATCAAGTCATGTAATTCAGATAAATTCACATAAGATCTTTGTATACACTACATGATCCTATCCTAGCTGTGCAATAACACACTGAACCTCAACACCTCCAATCTATAAGACACTGTACCAGCGACATGCAAGCACTCAATTCGATGCAATTCTCAAGTCAACCCATTCAAATTCTGGTGGATCAACTCATTTTTAATATCTAGTCTTTCTATAAATTGATCTTTCCTCTAATGGGTATTAATATTTTGGGGTCAAATGCAATGAAATGTTCCGGAAAACAGAAAAAACAAAGAACCCAAATCAATAAAGCAAGAAAAAAACACAAATTCCTGTGAGAATCGTAGAGACCAACCAGAAAATCTAACCGCCGACTCAGACTTAGCAGCCACCGACACAGGCTCGTCGGCAAGCAGCGTAGAGGTAGGTGGTGTACGGTCAGTGAGGAACGTGCTGTTCCTGCTGTAAGTGAGATTGAGGCGAGCATTAGGGCCGTACATGGTTTTGGCCGCTTCATCGTAAGCGATGGCGGCTTCGATCGCGGTGGGGAAGGTGCCGAGCCAGAGGCGGGGACCCCCCCCCGGCCACCCCAACTCAGGGACC
>JAYMSV010000639.1:0-15858 GCA_036897745.1 Erodium moschatum | reverse complement strand
ACGGAATGGAAAATTCCGTCCATTTTTACTATAAAAATCGCGTGACCAATACTTAAGGTAGTGTAGTGTTCATTTTGAGAACGTGGGTAGTGTAGTGTTCGTGACCAATACTTAAGAGTAAGTTTCAAAATTTAACCCATAGATAAATTATGGAGTTATGTGCATATTTTTTCAGCACATCACAACTATATTATGCTTCCAGCTTGCAGACTTCTGTTACATATCTTTTTCATCGACTAATTACAGGTTTGTGACCTGTCTTGCTTTCATCTCCAATCCCCATTCCCCCCAAGGTTCTCTCATCTCTGGAAGCGGCGATTCAACTGTAATTGATCATAACCCTTTTGTTCTTTCGCTCTCTTTTCTTAATTTTGCAACTCTCTCATTTCTTAATTCATTACCTTTTTCTGAAATGTGTAGTAAAGATTGGTCGGTATTTCCTTTGCAGGTTCGCTTGTGGGATATAATGTCGGGTTCCCTCCTCGATACATGTGAAGTTGGAGCAAAGGTAACTCGGTTCTTCTAAATTTTTACTTGAAGTTCATGTTGATATAATAATTGACTTCCTCTAATGTTTCCTAATTTGATAGTCTTGTTAAATGAACTTAAGTATGATAATTTGCCTATATAAATACACTTATTGTGGTGTGAAAGTCAAAACCATGATTTACTACTTCATAATTGTGTTATATATTTTTATTTAAATTCTGTTTTGCTGCTTGAAGGCGGGGCTTTTGAGGTCCAATGAAGGAGAAGAAGATCGCATCCCAGCTGTTACCGATCTCTGTGCTTCCTCAGATGGTTCTCTTATTGCAGTGGCCATCCAGAGGCAAGTTTCGTAATGATCCCCGTTGAGAATTATATATCCTTGCATACCTTTTATTTATTTATTTATTCTTTCTCTTCATGTTTTTGACAAATTGTAGCTTAGAAGGAATAGTGTTGTTGAGCTGTGACCTGTCTGCTAGAACTCTCTCTGTTGCCAAGGTAAGAACCTCAAATAGTCAAAATTATTACTTAGTAGAAGAGTGAGTTAACTGCACAAAACTACCTTTATGAATCGCCCACACATCATCATCGTACATGACTACCCTCATGAATTTCCACACATCATCATCGTACATGACTACCCTCATGAATTTCCACATGTCATCATCATACATGACTACCCTTATCCCAAAACTACTCATTCTCATCATTTAATCTTCCGATATCAATATGATTCCGTGAAGGATTTTGAGAATGGAACCAAATTGAAACCTGAAGGGTAAAGCGTGAGAGTGAGTAGTTTTGGGATATTTTACAATTTACACTCACATGTAAGTCATGATGAGATTTTTGAAGGTTTTCGTATATTCTGTACAACAGTAACACATGAAAATTACAAGGGTAGTCACGTGTTTATGCGCAATTCATAAGGGTAATTATGTGCAGTTGAAATCTGCACAAGTCACAAACTATATCAAAATTTTCTGCAGGTGGTTTCGATCGCTGGGGAATTGTTTATTCCAACAAGCCTCACAACTGGCTCTTCTTCAGGACTTGTATGGATGGTTACAGGTGCATCAAAGCTGCAAAATTCTGATGATCCCTCTTTGGCTCGTGTTAGGGTCATAAAAACCATAACAGATTCGTTCAAACCTGAGCCTCTTCTACTGGAAGATAGTGCCATACTGGGAGGAGAGAAGCTTCTAGAAGAGTTGCAAGGAAGCATTTCCATCGAGGGGAGTGTGATCTCAGCAGCTGCAGAAGCCGTGAGAACAGCAATGAGCAAGTTGTTGATTAAGAAGCAGTATTCAGCCGATCACCGGGAATTTAGGAAGACGACGAGGAATGATCGGAAAATCAAACAGTGATGGATAGAGTTTGGGCTCGGGGAACGGCTCCTTTTCCTTGAAGTCTCGGTTGTCTTGTGTTATTTCAAGAAGGGATAATTGCAAAATGTATTCATTTTGTTCATTAAACTGTAACCATGAAACTAAAGTAGCATAATTTTGAGCGGTAGAAAGTAATTTTGTTCATTAAACTATAATCAGGTAACTAAAGTATCATTGGAAATATTCCAATAACGTACTTGCACCTGTTCGATAATTGACTGGTGATATCAGGCTGATTGTTGGGTAAAAGTAAAACTAGCGTGTTCGCACCTATCTAGTAATGGATTGATATCAGACTGATAAACTGATGCAGCTATCAGATCTAACTTCGTATCGCACTATTACCAGACGGATACGGATCTAGTGTTCCGATATTAATCAATGAGGAAACTACCCTCATAAAAAAAGTTAAAGACAAATTGTCCCGCACGTTCGCCAGGATTGTCGCTGCAATTTGTAAGATCTAATTTCTAGTTTTTAAGTAGTGTTTAGCAGAATTAGTCCCGTTATCTGTAATTATCCTATAAACTTGAAAGTGAGGAAAGAAAATATATAGATTCATAATGTTCCCTATACAAATCACAAGAGCAATCAAAATGAAGTGCTACAAACAATACATGATCAGAATTCAGCAAGTGTTGAACTATAAACTTATCCTCCAAGACTGCATCACAATGTCTCAAGCTTGAAAGGATAAATACATAACCTCTGAAATACACTTCATAATTCTAGACCACTACTTCAGTAGTTTAGGACACTCCTAATACAAAGACAAGACACATTACAGTTCTTTGTTTTGAGCTCTTCTCAAGTTCTTCCCCTGGGAAATTGGATTCTTGAGCTCTTATCAACTTCTTCCCCTGTTCCAAGTGTTGAGTAAAAAAAACATAAAAAAACGATCCAAACACATCATTGAATAAAGGGATAATTGCAAGAGAAGTACCTTCAGGTATTCAGTTTTTGCAAGTTATAACCCTCTTTTTTTTATAATTGCAAAAGAATGTCATGGACTTGCCATTTTGTTGCACTTTGTGTAAATTTGTTTCAAAATGATGATTTTACCCTTTAAAAATAATAAGTAAAAACCAAAAAATCCAGAATTTTCATTTCTCTTACTTTCCCTTCTCTTTGTACGCCCCCAAAAGAAGAAAATTAGTAGAGGTGAAAATTCTGGATACTGTATTATGTTTTTTACTTATGATTTTTTAAATTTAAATTTTCGACGGTAAAATCATCATTTTGAAACAAGTTTACACAGTGCAATAAAGGGACAAGTTCAGGGCACGTATTTGTAATTATCAAAGAAGAGGGCTACAACTTGCAAAAAGTGAATACCTCAGGGTATTTTTTTGCAACTATCCCCTTACTAATTTCTTTTTATTTGGTTGAAAATGTTAAGAGAAAACGAACTGTTTTTCTTCTCTCTCTTCTATTCAGGATATCTGAATTGCATGTTGCTCTTCTCTTTGACAAACTTTTATTGAAGTTTATAGTACTTCTACTCTAATTTTTTTTTATAGCTTTCTGAAAGCTATGATTCTGAGAACGGTGGGTTTGGAGGTGCACCAAAGTTTCCTCGACCCGTTGAGATTCAATCGATGCTCTATCAGTCCAAGAAATTGTCAGAAGCCGGGAAGTCAGCCGAAGCAAAAGAATGCCAGAAAAAGGTTCTCTTTAGCTTACAATGCATGGCAAGGGGAGGAATCCATGATCATATTGGAGGCGGCTTTCACAGATACAGTGTGGACGAGTGTTGGCATGGCAAGTCTTTTCATGAAGGAGCTAGTGTTTTTAAGAAAATTCTTTGGATCGTTATAGCATGCTAAAACTAACAAGTTTTGTGTTTGTTTTTTTTGCAGTTCCACATTTTGAGAAAATGTTGTACGATCAGGGGCAACTTGCTAATGTTTATTTGGATGCTTTTTCTATCACCAGAGAAGCCCTCTACTCATGTATATCGAGGGATATTCTTGATTATTTAAGGAGAGACATGATTGGACCAGAAGGTGAAATCTTTTCAGCAGAGGACGCTGACAGTGCCGAGTCTGAAGATTCCTTGAGAAAAAAGGAAGGAGCCTTCTACATATGGACTAGCAAAGAGGTAATGGATCTCCCTCCACCCCAAAACAGGCGTACCATTTGACCATTTGTAAAGATTAAGGATTCAACTTTGAGTGCTCGACTCATCACCCAATAGTCCCAACCCAAGTGCCTGTCTACCCAACTAACTAAAATGAAACACTTATCCTAGGACATCCGTTTTATGAAAATAGGAAGCTTATTTCGGGATGGAGTGCATGAAACTCTGCTATAGTTTACGTTCTCTGTAATCGGTGGTCTTTGTGTTTGTTCTGATTTTTCTACCTATTTGTTTTGATTTCCTTTTGAAGGTTCAAAGTATACTTGGAGACCATGCAACTCTTTTTAAGCATCACTACTATGTAAAGCCGTCAGGGAACTGTGACCTCTCTACAATGAGTGATCCTCACAATGAATTTGAAGGAAAAAACGTGCTCATCGAGAGAAAAGATTCTTCTGAATTGGCACCAAAATTTGGGATGGACGTTGAAAACTATATTGGTATTTTGGGCGAGTGTAGGCAAAAGCTTTTTGATGTGAGATGCAAGCGACCAAAACCACATTTAGATGATAAGGTATGTATATGCACAGTTTAGTACTTAGCTCTTTGTTGATTGCTATGCACATTTCAACTGATTTGCATGTAGGTTATTGTATCTTGGAATGGGCTTGCAATTTCATCTTTTGCAAGAGCTTCTCAAATTCTCAAGGGTGAAGCCGAAGAGACGAAGTTCAATTTCCCTGTCGTCGGCTGTGAAGTAAGATTTCACCTTCCATCTCTTGGTTGTTCGATAACTTGGGTATTCAATTGTTTCGTCATATTTCGATTGCCCAGAAGAATGTGTGACCTGTTACCAAACTTCCCGTTCATTGTTGGATGAGAACATATAATTTAGGGATAATTACAAAAAAGTACCCTGTGATATTCATTTTTTGCAACTTGTAACCCTTTTCTTTGTTAATTGCAAAAAAGTACCCTGAAGTTGTCTTTTTGTTGCAATTTTTATAAAAATGATAATTTTACCTTTACAATTTAGATTTTAAATATAATAAGTAAAAACAAAATATCCAAATATTGTACAAATTAGGATTTTTTGTTCTTCAATTATTATCTTTTAAATTTAAGTTTACAAGGGTAAAACCATGATTTTGAAACAAATTTGTACGACGCGCAACAAAAAGACAAGTTCAGGGTACTTTTTTGCAATTCGTAAATAAGAGAGCTACAAGTTGCAGAAAATGAGTACCTCGGGGTACTTTTTTGCAATTATCCCTATAATTTAATCATGTCTGTTGGTTGCTTGGACTTGAAGTTCCTAAAATATTTGAATATTTATGTTAATGACTCTCTTTCTCTAACCTTTTAATATTTCTCTCCCTTAACTTGAGAATTTGAGACTGTCTCTCTCGTTGCTCATTTCAGCCCAAAGAGTACATGGAAGTTGCTGAGAAGGCAGCGTCTTTTATTAGGAATCAACTTTACAACGAGGAAGCACGCCGGTTGCAACATAGCTTCAGGAATGGACCATCTAAAGCACCTGCGTTTTTAGACGACTATGCTTTCCTAATTTCTGGGTTACTTGATATTTATGAGTTTGGTGGCCATACAAGTTGGTTGATTTGGGCTATCGAGCTTCAAGACACACAAGTAAGGGCCAATAATCGACTCTCTTTTATATTAGGGTCTCGAAGTCCGTTCTGGCGTTCTCCAATAGTGTATATTTTTTTGATGGGAAAATTGCGTATAACTACCTTTTTAAACTGCCCACAAACACGTGAACCTGTAATAAATTTCCATTAACACATGACCACCCTTGTGGATATTCACGTGTACCATCGTACAAAATAGACTGAAATCATAAAAAAATTCGTTTTTCGTCACACGAGTGACAAGTGAGAGTGTAAATTTTAAAACATCCCAATACTAATCACTCTCACGCTTTATTTTTCTTATTTTAATTTGATTCCTTCTCAAAATCCTCCACGGGATCATATTGAAATCGGAAGATTAAAATATGGGAATGAGTAGTTTTTAGATATCACAAAATTTAAACTCACGTGACAAAAAAATTTGTTTTTTTAAAGGTTTCTGGTAGTCATGTGTTTGCGGGCAATTCATGAAAGTACTCATGTGCAATTAACCATTGTTTGATTGATTTCCTTTTTCTAGGATGAACTATTTCTCGATAAAGTTGGAGGTGGTTACTTCAACACCACCGGCGAAGACCCGTCAGTTCTTCTCCGTGTAAAGGAAGATCATGATGGGGCAGAACCTTCTGGAAACTCGGTATCAGCAATCAATCTTATAAGGTTAGCCTCCATGGTTTCTGGCACCAAAACCGACCGTTACAAGCAGAATGCAAAGCACCTTCTGGTACAATTTCCTTCACAAAGTTCTTTGAACCTTTAATCGAGTTATGGGTTAACTTTATTAACACACCTCCGGTGACCATTGATTCTCAAATACACATTGTAAAGGTGAGGGGTTATCGGTAACACACTGTCACCTTTCGTTATTCATAAAAAAAAATCCTAGATTCCGTCCATTTTTTCCAGAAAACCACTGATAAACGATAAAGGTGAGTGTGTTCCTGATAAAACCATCACCTATTCAGTGTGAGTCCGTAGGTTTTTGATGAAGAACGAAAGGTGACAACATGTTACTGATAACCCCTTACCTTTAGGGGGTGTTTTTGAGAATCAAAGATGGCCGAGGGGTGTAAATAACGTGTTCCCTCAAGTTAATAAAGCACTTTTTTAATTTTTTTTTTTATGATATCATGTTACAGGCGGTTTTCGAGAAGAGACTGACTGAGGTAGCGATGGCAGTCCCGTTGATGTCTTGTGCTGCAGACATGTTCTCTGTTCCTTCCAGGAAGCAAATTGTCTTGGTTGGACACAAACCTTCTGTGGAGTTCGATAACATGCTCACTGCAGCCCATGAATCATATGACCCAAACAAAACGGTACTCTCAGTCCCATGAATAAATCGAGTGTCCCTTTTTTGCAGACCCGTTAAGATCTCTCTATTGGTGCACAGGTGATTCACATTGATCCTATGAACAAGGAAGAGATGGAATTTTGGGAAGGAAACAATCGTAACATTGCCCTCATGGCAAAGAGTAATTACACTGCAGACCGGGCTGTAGCTCTCGTGTGTCAGAATTTCACGTGCAAGCCCGCGATCACAGACCCAGCATCGCTCCGATCTCTGCTCTCAAAGAAAGCCTCTAGTTAATACGATGTAAGTATTTTGTTTTACCGTTATAAGCGTACAGTTTGTCAGAATACGATGATCCTGAGCATTGTAATCGTTTACTTGAGATTCCCAGTTCCATCAGCATTGAGTTGTTTTATTTTTGCTTAATATTTGTGTTATGAATCAGTATCGTGAGATTGGGTTTGAGCCTTGTTTTGTAGCTCACTTCTACATACTGAGATTTTCAGTTCGAAACTTGATACAGGTTAGAATCAGACTACGAGATTTTCGGTTCGAACCTTGATACAGGATTTTCTGTTCGAATCAGACCATGAGTTGAGTACATTTACGTGTTATGTCATTAATTCTTGTTCTTGATGTTCTACAGCCTTTTGGACAAGGTCCAAGGTTTGGATGATATTCAAGGGGTATAATTGTAATTTATGTGATGAAATTCGACTCAAAACTCAAAGTTTATATTGCTTCAAGATTTATGTAATTTTTGCTTCATATAATGGCTGTAAATGATTGTAAATTGTAAATGCACAGTGAACCTTAAAAAGACGATTATTTTATTCAATTTAACTTTATTTCATTTTGCATAAAAATGGGATCCAAAGAGGCATTTATATTACATGACCAGCCAAATGGTCTCTCTATACTATACTATGAAAGTTTCTATGGAAAGTAAAATTCCAATCTCGCCTATCTCAAAAAAAAAAAAAAAAATTCCAATCTCGCCATAAATATAAATAAAAGGGATAACTTAAAATTTTTTTTGAAGTACTCTGGTTTTACAACTTATAGTCCTCTTCTTAGATAGTCGTAAATAAGCATTGAACTTGTTTTGTTGTTGCATTTTGCATAAAAATGATAATCTTACCTTTGAAATTTTAAATTTTAAAAAATAATAGTTAAAGAACAAAAAAATCCAAAAATTTTACATCCTTAAAAATGTGGGATATGTAAATTTGGATTTTGTGTTGTTTACTAATTATTCTTTAAATCTAAATTGTAAGAGTAAAATCATCATTTGTATATAAGTTGTAACAAAAAGACAAGTTTTGGTACTTTTTTACAATCATCAAAAATGAACATTACAAGTTGCAAATGAATATCTCAGGGTAATTTTCTGCAACTATCCCTATGAATAAATATAAAACTCATCATCTTCGGGGACCGCACTGTATAGCTTTGCCCAAGCATAGCTGAATGCTTACTAGAGTCACATTAGAGGCTGCCCTCAGAATCTCCTTCTCTGCACTTTCTGCCATTTCCATAGCATCTCTGAAATCGAAAAAACATATAAACAGCCACACCATTGAATCTCTAGCTAGCGGAGGAGAAGATAACAAAAGCTATGCATCACAGAGTCGTTACCGGATCATGATCTCTGGAGGCATTGAAACCTCGATCTGAAGTAGCATCTTGCCCTGAATCACATGGCGCGTTACTCGCTCAACGAACATCTGTAAACCCGATCACAATGCACATTGACTCAGCCAACTCGATCACAGAACTCGATATAGTTTTGTGGGTTTTAGAGAATGTATACCTCAGGGAACTTTGACAGGAAAATTTCACAATGCACATTGACTCAACCAACTCGATTGCAAAACTCATATAGTTTTTTTGGGTTTTAAAGAGTAGGGAAACTTCACAATGCACATTAACTCAACCAACTCAATTGCAGAACTCGATATAGTTTTGTAGGTTTTAGAGTGTGTACCTCGGGGAACTTTGACATGAAAATTTCGCAAACGATTGCTTCTACATCTTTGTCGTGTCCCTTGACGTTCCTAGCTTCAAAATCTTGTTCGAGTGTGCATAAGTTCGTGACATGGATCTGTTCTGTGTAACTATCTTGTTGTGGAACTGCGGGATCTGCAAGCATATTGAGAGATAATTTATCAGATCATGGATAAAGAACGATCTGCAAGCCTAGTCAGTGAGGTGCAAAACAATGCTATTCCAAAACTGAGCATTACTAATGGATTAATCGCACAAAACTACCTTTATGAATTGTCTACAAACACACATGACCCTGTAGTAAATTTTCACACATGAATCTATTGAAAAGTTTCCAGACACGTGACTACCCATATGAATATCCACATCTCACCATCATACAAAATAGATGGAAACCATTAAAAAATATTGATTTTTTTCATCACGTGACCAAAACTACCCATTCCCATCCTTTAATCTTCATATTTCAATATGATTCCGTGGAGGATTTCGAGAACGGAATCAAATTGAAATTGGAAGAGTAAAACATGAGAGTGAGTAGTTCTAGAATATTTTAAATTTAACACTCACGTGTAAGTCATGTGACGGGAAAAATGTAAATTTTGGAGCAAACAGGGACATAAACTATGCAAGCTTCTAGTCGGGGTTTACAAGTTATCATCCATTTCTAAGCAAGATATAGTATTGCCATTGTTTCCATATAGAAGAAAATAGGGTATACGTCTCTAACTTCAGATGAATGCAGCCTGTCTGAACTCTAGATCGAATCAAGAAGTTAGTAAAAAAATTTGAAGTACCTATATGTATGAAAACTTCAGAAACTTCAGTATGTGACTTGTGAATTTCATGACGAACATTTTCCCCAACATCATGAGCAGCGCTCACACTAGAAAAAGGATCAACCTGTAGAGTAAAGCCGTAAAGGTAAGGGATAATTTTTTTGCAACTTGTAGCCATCTTCTTTGATAATTGCAAAATAGTGTCATGAACTTGTCTTTTTGTTTTAAAAAGACGATTTCACCCTTAGATATATAAATTTTTAAAATGACAATTAAAGAACAAAAATCCAATTTTTCATATATGTCTGATTCTTTGGATGGTACACAGGAAAAATAGGGATATGAAAATTTGGACTTCTTGTTTTTTACTTATAAAAGTAATAATGATGTCACTTACACCCGATAAATTATGGTAGTCAAAGAGAATGTACCTCAATATGCACATCGAGATAGAGAGATGAACCAGCCCTCCTTCCTCTCAAGCGATGACAACCCTGTATGGACATTTCGAAAAGATTCTGAGCAGCAATTCACCAAAAGCTTACGGTGCAAGAAAATAAAATCTTTTACTTGCCTTTACACCCTCTACTTCTACAATTGTTTTTCTTATGGGGTCCAAAGATTGTGTTGGGACTGCAGCATCCACCAGTTCCAAGACACTAAAAAGCGGTCACAAACCATATTATACATGGGGATATGCATGTCAAAATCGATATAAAAGTGTTTCATTGAACCAGATAAGAAGTCAAATCCAACATGAAGGAAATCTTAAGGAATATTTGCAAAAAAGACAAGTTCAGGATATTTTCTTACAATTATCAAAGAAGAGGGCTACAATTTCAAAAAGTGAATACCTCATGGTACTTTTTTGCAATTATCCCTTGGATTTATCCAACACATTCGAACAACTGTTCAAGACATAGGGAGCACATTGATTAAGTATACACAGGGGATCAGAAAATGTACCTTTGGTACCCAGTTTCAATTCCAGCTTTTAGGATCATTCCAGAGACAACAAGCCCTGCAAGGGGGTCTAGGAACTTTACTCCAAGAATGGACCCACCTAAAGTCAGGATTTGAATGATCATGGTAAGAGGCTGATGATAAAATTAAACAGGAAAAAAATCGTTCATATGATATTTGAAAAATAACAATATCTGCTGGTTTTGTAGATAGAAAACCGGACTCTGAACTGTTGAGGACCGGTTCACTGATTTTGGTACCGGTTTTAAATTGGTTTTGTCCGGTTCGGGGATTATATGTCTGGTTCAGCTCGGTTACCCCGGTTTTTTACGTTTTTCTATTTTTTGTGCCCACCCCTACTCCACAGGCCACACACTAACTGACTTGTACGTTATTTACCAGTAAAAATTAAAAAAAAAAATCTTACCAACCCCAACAAGTGCAACAAAGGATGAAACAGCATCTGCACGATGATGCCAGGCATTTGCTTTCATCAGTCCACTACCTTGCTTTTCACCGGCTCGTTTAGTAATCCAGTATAGCCTGCAATTGAAGCATCACATCAGAAGTAAAATCATAACGGTGTAAGAAATTTGTATGCCAATAGAAAAGAAAAACTGGGATATGAAAATATTGGGATCATAGGGTGAACGGATAAGCTCATTCTCAAGTTGCATTCTCAACAAAGGCATGGAACAATCAATATTTGGCAACCGGGGAAGAGCAAAAAAAAAAAGAAATTAAAATGATAAACAGTAAACAAAGTCCACCCAACAAGCCTAAATCATCAGGACAAACTCAAAATTGGCAGGACAAGCACAAATCAATAGCATAGCATACAATGGACATAAAAATAGAACCATCATGAAGTTTATGTATTGAACTACATTAACTATGAATATATTACATACCCTTCTTTGACAGCTATTGATATGATGGTCATGTTGAGTGCTAAGATGGGGTGATTCATGTCGATCCCATGGTGATGTCCGCCATGATGTTGATCATGAACATGGCCATGGAGAAGTGAATGGTTGATTACATCAGGAGCAGCTGAATACAAACCCTGAACATGAAGAGGGGAAAATTCTAAGAGGAAAGATATGTAAATTACCAAGTAACATTTATTTTTGCTACATTTATTTACTTTCTTCCAGAGTTGGTTGAAGGGAAAGTCATACTAATAAGATCTCTGAAGCATGCCATGCTATACCACCAGCAGTCCCCAAAAGCATACAAGAAATTCCAAGAGCTCCTAGAGTTTCGAATTTACCATGTCCTGAAAATGAACAAACAAAGATAAACAAATTATAGGCTCCAGAGAAAGGGATAATTGCAAAAAAGTACCCTGAGGTATTCACTTCTTGCAACTTGTAGCCCTCTTCTTTGATAAAAAAAAACGTAGTGTGTGGGTGCAAGACTAGTACCATATGGGTGTTCTTTGTCTTTTGGAGCATTTCCAGCTTTGAATGACCATAAAGCAATGCCACTTAGAACCTAAATTACGAAAAAAGTAAATAATATTGTCACAATGTCTAGTCTTGGGTTTAAAAAGATAATCATGCACCAAAAATGACTTAAAATAAGATCAGTAACGTTCATGATACTTATATGAGATATGCAAACAGCTATAAGACATCAATTTGAGAAACTTAAAATATCAAACAGCTTTAGCCATATTACATCCACAATAAATGATATGTTAGTGCTTATGAGCAGCCGATCGATCATAAAACCAAACTAATGATACAAACTGACTCTCAAGAGTACTACAGCAACCAAAAGAAGCTGTCCTGATGACAAATAATATTTATACTTAGCTTTTAATAACCCCAATATCGACACAGGAAATTGTTTCACAAAACAGAAATGAAAACTAATTTTCCTCTATCATGAGCTTTCCGTAACCCCATCCAACACATGTCAAGTAAAAGAGAAATGCTACTTGAACAATGCCATAACCATTGGGTTTTTTTTTCCTGACAGGGACCTAGGTTATTCATAACAGTATGACAGCTAATAGAAAAGCAAACCCATGAAACCAAGTTAATTAGTTCATGCATTTTACCGAAACTCAAATCAATTCAATTTTTTCTTCATAAATATCATCTCTGTACATTAATGGAAAACTCAAATCCACCCCTCCAATTACACTAATCGAGACTCTTACAACACCTATAGCAGTACTTAAATCTAGCTCAAAACCATGGAAAGCAAACCCATGAAATCATGTTAATCAATTCACGCATTTTACCCAAACTCAAATCAATCCAATTTTTTCTTCTTAAGTATCATCTCTGTGCAATAATGTTAAACTCAAATCCACTCCTCCAATTACATTAATCCAGAGACTTTTACAAAACCTATAGTAGTACTTAGATCGTGCTCAAAACCATGGAAAGCAAAATTAAACAGGTTCCAAGCAAATTCACATAGATATACAAGCAACCCACAAATCATAAAGCTCAAAATTGATTAAATTAGCGGAACAAATACTTAATTATTGCAATAAAATCGAAAAATCGTCACCAACGCGAACCACAAAAACACGTACGGCAAGGGCCAGGAAGAGGAAGATCCAAGTCAAGTTACCACATCGGACACAGAATGGACCGCATCGGCAATGATGGCCGTGCTTCCGGTCAAATAGCCGGTCAACGCTTTTCCGGCGGCGAGGCCGATATCAGCCGCGAGACCCAGGCGGAAAATACCCTCCGCCTCCTTCCCGGCGAGGTGGTGGTGGTGGTCGTGGGAGTGACCACCATGCGACCTTCTGGGAACATTGAAATGGGGATTGCTAGAGAACGTCGATGGGTCCTGGAATTGGGGAATCGAAGGGTAAAGCAAGGCTCGTGGGGCGAGATTCGTCTTGTGGGTATGCGAAGAAATTTGGGAGATGTAGGTTCTGTAGATGGGATTGAAGTTGCGGAACCGAGAACACATGTTGAAGAGAGTATTGGGTTCGATCGATCTGTCGAAAACGAAGCTTGGAGCTGGAGCTTGGATGTCAAGCAATTAGCAAAGGAGGGAGGAGAAGAACCGAGAAAATGGAGCGACTACGTAGAAATGGTAATGTACTAAAATGGAGATTTATTATTACAGCCATTATAATGCTGTGATTAATAAATAGTTTACCAACAAAATAAATATTTTCTTTTTAAATAAAAAACAAAAATAGATTAACTAATTTTGACTTGAAACAGTAGAGTTAGGCAACGAAATAATTTTGAACCACAGTGCGCATAAAGACTTCTATCTTTTTCTTTTGACTTGACTCGGGTTGATCTGTGTTGTCTAAAGAACATGTTAATCTCTTTACGGAGACTCTTGGGAGGATGTGAGGATGGTGTCAGGTTGTCGTGGAGGTCCTCAGGAGAAGGAGGAGACTGAGGATCAAACAAAAACTTATCCTGGGGGACGAGGTGTGTCTCCTCTGTAACACCTGTTCATATGACTCGATAAGACCGCTTTACATGCCTCGCTTCCTGCTCCTCTCAGAGCGTGCCCCCCACCCCCATGCATAGAGGGTTGATCAACATTCTCCTTCCCTAGACGGGTAGTACCCACTAGTCGTCGTGTCCAGGGAGAGGGCCCAGTTGGGCTTGGATACCCCGACCTGACTACCGATACGTCTCGAGCGAGGATCCGAGGCCTAGAACCCGTGTGAGGGCACCCAGCTCGTCCAAGGGGACTCGAGGATCCAAACTAAGCTTGGGCATCACCGGGACGACATCATGGATCGCTCTCCGGGGGTACGCTTGACGGAAAAAGAATCGACGATCCTCTAACGACTGACAAGTCGTTGCAAAAATGAGGGACCTCCTAGCGTAGAGTAGGGTTCGCGTTCCCCTCTGAAACTAGTCCACCCGAATCTCGCCCGGGGCTCGGGTTCGAAGGGCGGTTGTGATCCAGGGCCCACCCTGTCAGGAAAGGATGGATGAGTCTTTTACCACCGCCCAGGGAACGATGGTTGTTGTGGAAATGACGATCAGGCAGCCCAAGGTGGCTCTCGGGAGTCGTCCATCGTTGATTGGGTAAGTCTTCCGATCCCAGTCGCCGGAGTCTCGTCATTCTCGATGCTCAGAGGAGTGTCGCCGGAGCAACAGACGGGAGATCCCGTGGTGCTCAGTGCATGGCCACCCAACACCCCGAAAGTGGTAGGGGGAGCAGGAGCAATGGACCGCCGTCGCGGGAGGGGGTCCAAGAGGCCCCATGTATTAGGCGAGGGGGGACAGGGCAATAGAATGATCGGCAAGCGAAGAGAAGAGGCGTTGGAGGAAACGGTAACGCCGTCGTGGAGGGAGGTTCTATTGCTTTTAACAAGATGAGTTCTTACTTTCATTTCAAGGTTACTTAACATTGAGTGTCTAATATTTATCATGAAAAAATCGACTGGGCTGGGCTATTAATGATTGCTACTGGCCCATAACAAAAGCCTTCAGGACTCTACAAGCCCAATCACTTCTTCACCTGTCGTTTTGTTGCAACCCCTACAACACACAGCAAAACGACCAGTCGCCCTCACCAAACAACATGAGCAGCAAATTTTTCATTAAAGCTTCAATCCATACAAAAAGTATATACATATATATTGTATATCAAATGCCTACTACAAATACTAAACATCTGAACCTATTCATTTCTTGGCATCAAAGCCCTTCTCTTCCACACAGAGACCAAAAGCTATACTCATTACAACAACACAATCACCATCACAGTTGTTTTTTGTGAACTTTAAGGTAAGCAAGTCATGAGAGTGCACTAGAAGGGTCTTACCCGTTCCCCGTCAAGATCGAAGCAGGCTTTATAAAAAGCAAAACCCGTTTCCAGATCCCAACCAGAACATATAGTATGCAGATTCCAGTTCTTCGTGTTGTACTGATAATGAAGTAACTCCGATTCTGGGAACCAGCCATATCATATGTATGCTAATTGGCAAGGCCTAATTGAAGCATTTAAAGTTGGGATAATTGCAGAAAAGTACCCTACGGTATTCACTTTTTGCATCTTGTAGCCTTCTTCTTTGATAATTGCAAAAAAAGTACCCCCGAACTTGCTTTTTGTTGCACTTAGCGTAAATTTATTTTAAAATGATGATTTTATCCTTCTGAAATCCAGAATTTTCATCTCCTTTAATTTTGTTCCTCTTTGTATGTCCAAAGAGGAAGAAAACTAAGGGAGGTGAAAATTTTGGATTTAAAATTTCGGGTCA
>JAYMSV010000638.1:0-15871 GCA_036897745.1 Erodium moschatum | reverse complement strand
CGGAGGATGCATCAAATATAATTACCAGTTCCCATGTGCAACTATTAAAGAAATATAGAATAGGTCCCATCATCCATGTAAGAATGTATAAAATAGCAAGGGTGGACCCGACACATTAAGTTAACGGATAAACAATTGGAGTGTAAATTAATGATCACAATGGAAGTTCTTTGATGCCAAGACATGTTGGGACTGTGAGTTGATGACAAATATAACTTGATTTGTCAATGTAGAATTTGTTGAAGAGCGGGCTGGAGAGTGGCATAAACAGCACCCCATCCGGCCTGCGTGGGATGAGCGCCATCCCAAAAGAATGTGGATTCAGGCTTCTCACATACTGTGTATTGCTTCACTCCCTTTGCATCCACGCTCCCGCAAGAGTATATCGCGCTTCTTCCCGCACAACACTCCTTCAACGGATCACCAAACTTAGAACCACCTGTTACCATTGTCCGTGAAAAAGGTTAGTACGTACAATTTAGACCAGACCTGTTTCTATACAAAGAATCAATTCAACTAAAAGTTTAAGTTATATCTATTGCAATTTTATATTCTATGACATATCTTTTGCGGAACATGTGTCACCTGGCTGGTTGTGTTACCATATTAGAGGATCAATGAATGAACAATTACAATTTTATGTTCTACCAAATAAACGTACCAGTGGAAGAGGTGTTGAGAAGAGAGGCGAAGGAGGTGTAGAGATCAAGAACGAACAAGGTGGAGGTATTGGTCTCACTGTTGAGCGTAGCAACCGCTTGGTGAAGGAGGCTGTTGTGGACGCCGACGAGGGCGTTGAGAGTGTCGTTGCATTGCTTGGTGGCGATGAGTGGCAGACACCCCAGTGGCGGTAGACCTGCCACCGCTATTTTCCTCACTCCCAACCTACTAATCACTTTCAGGTTCTCTCTCAATTGCTTCACCACACTTGTAATATATGGCACCCAACCCTACAACAATAACACTAGATATATTAACATGATTACATAATTGAGTATTTGTACGTACCACATATGTACTTCTTACTTGAGCAGAGCCATTTAACTGCATGTAAGCATTGTAGTCGTTGCCGGAGAGGGTGACAAGAGCCACAGAGGATCGAACCTCGGCTTGGGTGAAGACGGAGTTGTGGAGGAGGTCTCTGAAGAAGCCAATTTGGGAGCTCATGTTCGGGTATGGTGATAGCGTGTCCAACACGCCTGATCCTCCGTATGCAAAGTTCATGCCGTTTTTTAAATACTGCACTCCCACCCTCTTCCTCCATCTGTAGGCTAATGGGGTTCTCAATCCCACAAACTTGGCTGCATCCCATTTATAATTTAGCTAGTATCCATTCAGAATACTAACTCTATGGATCATGTAATACAGTACAAATATCTTTCACACGTAAACATATCTAATTGCCTACATTTAAAAAGGGGAAATTTTCGATATAATACACTGCTAAATATTTATTTGCAAGATGATATCATAGTATAATTTTCTTATAATTAATATGATTTACAAGATAATAAACCGACATAGTTTTTTTGTAATATAATTATCTGTCAAACATTTAATCACAGTTTGGTACCTAACGGTTAACTTTATGTTATTTCAAAAAGTCCAAAATACACCTCACCATGAAATGTCAAAATTGTTCTTCATTCATCTTCAAATTTTCAGTCTTTTATATATTTGATTTTTTATGGTAGATTTTGAAAATTTGAAGAAGAATGAAGGGCAATTTTGACATTTCATGATGAAGGATATTTTGGTCTTTTTACACTATTTGGATGGAAAAATAACATAAAGTTAATGATTAGGTGTCACACTATGGTTAAATGTTTGGAATGTATTATATTGCAAAAAAACATTATGCAAGGGTATTATCTTGCAGATAAATGTTTGTTAGAGTATTATATTATAAAAAGATTATGTCAGGATATTATCTTGCAAATAAATGTTTCGTAGGGTGTTACATTGAAATTTTTCCTAAGAAAATGATGTATTATTATTGCGGTGAACATGACATATATAAATAGAGAAAGGTTATCAAAGAAATGTTTTTACGCTTCATATTGGATTTTATTATGTCATGTTTTCCGAGACACTGATTTGTGACAGTCGTCATCTCTCGGAAACTATATGAGTTGTTAGGTATCTCCCGGACGAAGAAAATAGTTAGGTGTAACTACGTGAAAATCGGGAATAGTTAGGTATAATTAGGTGAAATTTTCCGTCTAAATATCGATCAACGAATCAAAATTTACTCGGACTGCATAGAGTTTAGGCCGATGAATAAGTTCAACAGCTTTAAGTGACCCATTTTTATTGATTCTGAGTTTTGCCATATACAGGTAGGTCCACGGATCCAACTACACAGCAATCATATAGGAATGAGAAAAGGTGATTAACCGAGTTCCCGAACTTTCCTAAATTATGCAACAAAATCTAAGGCCAGCCCAGAGTTCAAGCACCTATTCCCCTTTGTCGCTGCCGACTCATTACGAGCTGACGAATTTGTCCAATGCAGACGTATCCAAAGCTGAGAACTCTTTCACAGCAGCAAGCACGGCCTGCCCAAGTTTCACAGCATCTTCATTGCTCGGTGCCTGAAAGTATCGATTTAGAAAGTGAGTTGCAAAGGAACCTATATGATCACGTAAGGCAAATGGTTTGGTTAAAGTTTATTTCATACCTCGATGTTAAGTGGGAGAACGGGGTCGTGAAGCGAGAGCCTGAGTAGGAACCAACCCCCGAACCCAGAAACTCGAACCTGTTCACAAGCAGATAAGAAAATGTGTGAAACAATAACAGAGAAATGTGACATAAGTTTGTTTGTCCAACTGGTCAAGCACTTAAATCCAACCGGTCATGTTGGGCTTCTCTCTATCCACCCTTTATCGGGCCTTTCTCATGGTGGGGTCAAGTGGTATTTAGAGTTCCTTTCTACACGAGGGAACTCTCAAGTCCGTACTTTAAGAATCAAAAAATCGTTGGTGCTCCCTTCCCTTCTAAATAAGGTTGAGCCCGATGGCTTTGATACACCTGATTTAGTATCGATCGAAGATAAAATAAAAATAGTGAAATGAGTTGAACTTGGTTACCCCTTCGTGGTTTACAGGGGCTTTCTGAAGCTTGGGATCTGCATCTACTGATTTCTCCAAGTGTCTCAACACTGCTTCTCCGTAGTCCCGGAATGATCTGCAAACTCTTGCTTTATCAATAACTTCCTCCACAGAATGGAGGGTCAAGAGAAATAATATACTGTGCACATACCCTCCTTTAAGATCTGGATGACTCTGATTGATCTTGAATCTCAATTCAACAGCAACGCCTGGTTCCTCGAGACCATCCAGAAGATCGGTCAAGACCTTGCTTCCACCCCCTGCACCTGCAGCTCTAGCTGAAGCTAGTTTGTTTAAAACTTTCACCTGCAACCAATGCTCTCTATATATGTGAGAATGTGAAGATAAGGTAGTGTTTTGCACAATGATGATCACTTCACTATTTTATGTAGCTTACCATTGTATATGCACCATCATCGAGCCAATGGTTCTCCTTTAGAGCTCCATGGCCACTGGTTTCAATAGCCAGATGTGACTCTTCACCAACAGAGTTCTGTCAATGAGAGTTATTGGTTATATTACCTTAGACTTCTAATGCAATCTCTCTCCTAAGAATACCTCACATAAGAAATAGGTTCGATTGCAAATAGCTAGTGCGTAATATATGTCTTCTGCACATAACTATTCCCAATTTTGCGCTTTTACATCCAGTTACCTGTGAACTTTCAAAAGCGCGGATAGCTCCTTTTTGCCAGAGAATAACAAAAATGCCCTTGACCTGATCCCTCTAATCTAAAAAAAAGCCTCTATAACTACCAAAAACATTTTGATTAGATGTAGAAAACGGTTTAGTAGATGTAAAAAGACTCCTTAGAAGATAAAACTATTAAACAGACGAAAAAATGGCATTTTTTTAGATTAGGGTCAGGGACATTCTTGTCATTTTTTGGCGAAAAAACGCTACCTGCAATTTTTTGAAAGTTTGGGTAGTTGTAAATAATGTTTTAAAGTTGGGGTTAGTAATGTACAAAAGACGTATAGTATGCAACAACTATCTGCAATTAACCCTAAGAAATATAAGGAAAAACAGAAAATTAATATTTACCAAACGAATAGCTTCATCAATGACATTTTTGTATCCCCTTTTGAACCGATGATGCTTACCTCCTACAAGACATGCAAGAATGTGTTTGGCATGATATGAAAAGATGTATTGTTGTATTGACGTTATATTTGTGTCATACCTAGTTTTTTTTCAATAAATACCGTCAACCCATCTGATGTTACACTGTCCGTAACTATAGTAGTTCCTGGATGCTGCAGGAAAGAATAAAAACTAAGCAAAACAAGAAGAAGAAGAAGATAAAAAGACATTCAGGAAAAGTCAAATTCAAATCTTACTTCCTCAAGAACAATGGCAGACATTAAGGCAATTAGACGGTTCCGGTTGAATTCACGACCAGAAGAATCAACAGCAGCGGATCTAGGAGAAGATTCGATTCAGACAACTTGATATATCTATGGGGTAACTCCAAATACACACCCTGGGACAACCTTTTTTTAACAGAAACATATTGTCTCACCTTTTTTTTCAAAAATGCACCTAACCGTCACCTTTTTAGCAGGAAACAGCGACTTCCGTTAAATAGTACTGACGCGCGTTTTTGCTAAAAACTGAACGCGTCGGTACTATTTAACGGAATTCATTGTTTTCTGCTAAAAAAGGTGACAGATGCGTTTTTGAAAGAAAAAAAAAAGTGAGACATCACGTTTCTGCTAAAAAAGGTCATTTGAGGGTGTGTATATGGGGGTTTCCCTATATCTATTACATATAATGTGTGCACAAATAAAAGTGAAATAAAAATCATTACCTGTCAACATCTGTATCAAAGATGATCCCTAGATCAGCCTTGTTATCAAGGACTGCCTTGATGATGGCTTTCATTGCAACCTTGTCCTCCGGGTTGGGAATATGATTTGGAAATAAACCTGATAAAAGAATATATCATAAGAATTAAAAAAAAAATGGATAATCAACCTATACATTCCAATTCTAAATACTTACCATCAGGCTCCAAGAACTGACTGCCAGACGTGATAGCACCCAGAGGTTCAAGCACCTTTGCCTGATTAACCATTGAAAATAAAACTTCAATGTTCCGGGCAAAATAAAATTTGAATTTTCAACAGAGGCGTACAGATAAAACTTACTGCAAAAAACCCTCCGGCTCCATTCCCTGCATCAACAACTATATGGAACCCCTCCAATGGCTTCTCTGAATATTAAACATGACAGATAACGATTAGCAACACATCAAAGAAATTTTCTAGAGCCAAATGCTAGATGATGGGGAAATAGTGACATGAATATCAACAGCTTTCGTCATGAAGGATTTATGAATGCTTTATATAGATTCTGTTGTAGAATATTTATTAGAGGTAACTTCGCTAACACACCCTCAACTTGATCTGATGGCCCAGATTGATTTGAAGTGGTTTGTAGTCTGTATTTTAAGTTTCGTTTGTACCTGGAACTGGAAGTGCCTCTATATATATACAGTTATGACTTTGAGGACACATTAGAAAGAGCTATTACCAATGTTTCCGGCAGCTTTGCGGACAGCCTTAACAAGATCAGAGGTATAAATACTCATGTAGTCAACTTTCTTGACCGATGCAGAAGATTTTTCTGAGTTCCTTAAACCCTCAGCTGAAAAGTTACTGTATATATCTGCAGCACGCTCCAATATATCTTTAATGTCAGGTTTCCCTAGCCCTCCAGTATTTGTGAAGAATTTGAACCCATTCCTATTATAGGGAAGATGACTAGCTGATTGCAGAACAAAAGAAGACAAAACCTCATTAGTTCAAAACAATCTTTCAGAAAAGAATGCACAAAGAAAATTCACGTCCAGTTCAGAATATAAAGAGGTTAAGAAAATGTAACAAAAAGCTTCTTCCTCAATTTCCAATTTTAATCAAATTTACCTCATGATTTAAAATGAGACTTATATTCTTGACAGGTATTAAATTATTACCAATGCAAAATAATAACAGAGCTTCAAGTTTTTAGTACATGCAGAGCTCCACTAAGAATTTTGACCAAGTATAATCTAATCACAGACAAAAACTATAATCATTCCGCAAAACCTTCTGATCACCTAATTCTCTTTTGAGGCAAGGTCATTCTCGTATCTTGCAATCCAAGAAAGGAGTAAAGCAACGTGTTCAAATTACCTGTTATCATAATGGCTCCGTCAGCTGGACATAGAAATTCCTCATTTTCAGTAAGTGTGCTATTAAACATTGCTGGTGTAGATGCCAATCTAGAAAGAAAGAAAAAAGTGAGCATGGGAAAACATGACATATTGAAAACAGTTACATTAAGAGTAAAGGCAATGTGTTGTCAACAGTGAGAATGAGAAAGGTTCAAACATGAAAATATATGTTTGATAGAGAACAAGTTAATCAATTATACATTACTTATCTTGCTTGAAATGATTTATGAATAATGGACTGTTCAGGAGTGGTGAAATGGGGATTGGTTTTGGTGAACTGAACAGAAACTTAAGCACATAATGCCCACTAATTATCATCAAATAAAATATTAGATCACCCTACCCGTATTGAACAACATCAAGGCCAGCACCGGATATTCCCCGAGAAACTGCATCCTGGAAGTTTAATCATCAGATTCTCAGTAACTAAGGAGAATCATACATGGTAAAACTCTTATAACATATATACGGCATTTTTCATAAAGAGCCAATTTTATATCTTTTGCGTGGTCTTACGGCAAAGGTCAGCTATGGAAAGGACGGGCAAAAGATATTAAGATTTGAAAGCATCGACTTCTACAGAACCAAACAAGACAAACCATGTAAACAATAAGCAATAAAATTTGCTACTTCACTTATTTTTAGTTGCATCATTATATTACCTCTATAATAATATTTTAACATACAAACTATCCTTATTTTTCTAAGCTGAGCTAAACCCCATCCTCGTGGCTTCCATATTTTACTACCATATGGTAGGAAATTACCAGTAATGTCTGAGAAGATATACGGGAATCATGGCCAACTGAAATTTTTAACCGTTTTGTTTTATCAGCTTTCTTATTTTCCCCCAACCATGAGGCAAAGGCAGCAGCTATGGCTTCTGTAACTGGTTCAGTGAGGCTCACAGGTTCTCCCTCGACACCAGAAACAGCAACACCTCGAATATCACTGTGGAAGAGCATCAATATATAAGAGGTAAATACCTATTATATGCTTAAAATAAGATGACTTTAACCTAATAAAACGTTGACAAAGTTTGCATGGATTGGATAACTTTAAGACAAAGTAACTCATACAAACTAAGAAAAAAGTGAGATATTGGTAAACAATTTTTATATTCAAGTATGTACTGTGAAAAATTATGTACCTCCCATTTTGAAGTTTGAGAAAATCAACCTTGTCAAGAGATGGCATTGCAGCAGTGACCGAGACAGCTGCAAGAAAACCAATTATGACAATACATAAGAAGTCAAAAGTGAAATAAGTTTATCTGTAATAGATTAGATTGCAGGTATAAATAAACCCAACACATACAAAATGGACAAAATTTGATGCATGATTGAAATAGAGGAGACCAAAGAATTTTCTGAAAGGTGATTATAATGTTACTTTTACATTTGATATAGACCTTAACAGTGAGAGTCTAGAACAGACCGTTGCAGTGAACAGTTCTCTTGTTAAAAAAACCACTCTTGTATTTTGGTATGTTACGCAATTGCATGGAAGAAAGGCCACTCCATGCCGACTTCCCTCCTTGAAAAGGAAGCAAGTTGCGCATATCAGGGGCACAACAGCCCCTTCGGTATTGGGTGCCCAACTGCATATTCTGTTGGTAAGATTGAGCTACAAATACATTTTGCATAATCTTCCCTGATATAGCTGCATGAAAATTTGGAATTTTATCAGATTAAATGCTTTCACAACTTAATTGTTATCTTAGAGCTTCTAATGTCATTAAATTGTGTTTTCAGAAAAAAACAAATGTTTGCATTCTTGGTCAAGTCAGATACCCTATTCAATTCGACCCTCTAAAATAGTTTTGGTTACGCTTAGATTGTTCTGTAGATCAAATGAACTCAATGCATTATCAAATATTAAGCCGACATTAGCATTTCAATGAGCTTGTAGTCCCTGCATTTTCTACCCCTGACCTTTCGTTAGGTCTTGCATTTCCTTACTCAACAGAAAGAAAACATGTAGAGCACCAAACGAAGACACATTGAAGAAGGAACCCAGTAACAAAATAAACCAACTATTCTTTACACTGATGCGTCACCTATCCTTACATTTGGAAAATCCACAAAAACATCACTCGAAGTTATAGATATCTACTTACATATAACTTAACAAATAAGTGATTCTACAATTTCAGCAACAGATCATTCAATCAAGACAAGTAAATCCCATTTGTCTACAAGAGTTGGAAAATCCATTTACCAAGTAGTAAAAAGAACCTCCAACTACTTCCTATCATCAATCTAACTTTTATTGACCGCACAATGTGTTGAGTTTCCGAGTTCTACGCCAAAACACGGCCTAATCCAGCCATAGTATACACTCATTTTATGAAACAAATCTACTAATGCAAGAAAACTGAAATCACTACCATATCAGCAGTCAGGATTTGGAAATTTTGCAATGTAAATCAAATTACCAGTAAATATCATAGGAAATCAAAATGGAGAAGTCCATAAGTGGGTATCAATCATAACCACATATAATCAACCAAATCATTAAAATCATAGGCCCTTCTCTCCATCAGACAATAAGGCTGCTATGTTCATCACCAAACTTGTTGAAGAGTTCAAGAGATTAAATACAACTAAGGTTGAATCGATTGTGCAATGCAAACAAATGGGTTAGCCTCCAATTAAAACACAGAACCCACTACTCAATCAACTGAGCTGGAGCTGAACAAAGATAGAGACTGCAACTAAGAATCAACATCTAACCAGAAGAAGCATGTCTTTCACGATTAAGAACTAATTCAAAATCAAAATTAATTGCTTAAAATCAACGAAATGATATACAAATTGATATTGCAAAATTTACCTGCCATTGGGTGCCAGAAAGGATGCTCAAAATTGTGCCTTGTTCCACGACGATGGATGAAAGATAGAGTGCGTATGTATTTGTGACGGAGAAACAGAGGAGAGGAGAGAGAGCTCGACAAGAACAGATCGAGGTTTCTGGATTTCGCACTTTTGGGAGAAACGGAAGGGTAGGTGATGTTTTTAAAAAAAAAACAATTTTGCATATCATTTTTTATTGTCATTATAAAATACGGGGATAATTGCAAAAACTTACGGTGAACTATACGCGTTTTGTAAATACTGTCGCTACACTCTCTTTCTTTTTGCAAATGACATCTCCTAACTATTTTTCGTCTGCAAATCCACTAGCGGGGTTAATCTTCTCCAAAATGTCAAAAATACCCTCTACAAAAGTGTATACTTAATGGTTCCAAATTATAAAACACGTGTAATGCAAAGGGAAAAGTTATCATTGCCAAATGGCTATCACACGACTAATTTATGTTAAAGATAATGAACTTGTAGACGTTGCGGTGAAGCAGATATGCTTTTTTTTTTACATATTATTTTTAAGAATCTAAATTTGAAGGGTAAAATCGTTATTTTTATACAAATTTCAACAAAAAGGCAAGTTCGGGATTCTTTTTTATAATTACGAAAGATTATGGCTGCAAGTTATAAAAAAATGAATTCCTCATAGTATTTTTTAGCAATTGTCCCTGTAGTTTATGAATTAGTATGAGAAAATTCCTAGGAACATATTTATTTATCTTGTTATTATAAAGATATAGAATATGCTTTTTTGTTCCTTCAAATGTAATGTATGCCAAAGAGAATATATGGATATATAACATGTGGTAATGCATTTTCTGAGCTTGCTTTGTTATTTTCCTGCAAAAACAAAAGCCTGAGAATTGGACCTCCCTAAAGGTTTCATCCAAAAGCCATGGCATCTTTATCAGCTCTGCTACAAGAACACTATACACTATACTCAAAAGTTTCATAGCTCTCAAGTTCAGTTTCAGCTCATTTTCATGGACACTGCACATTTCTTCTGGCATTTTCCTACTGAACCTCCTCTTTTACTCTAATCAATATCTCATGATCGTCGAAACCTGCACAGGATTTGCAAAATATGGATTCATAAAGATCAAAAGTATCAAAAGAGTGCATCACGTATTCATTTTTTGCAACGTGTAGCCCTCCTCTTTGATATTTGTAAAAAAGGTACCATGAACTTGTCTTTTTGTTGCAACTTGTGTAAAATGACGATTTTACCCTTACTGTTTGGATTTAAAAAATAATAAATTACAAAAAATACAAATTTTCACATCCCTTAATACTCTTCCTCTTTGTGCCGTACAAAGAGTAAGAAATTCAAGGGATATGAAAATTTGGATTCTTTTGTTCTTTAACTATTACTTCTAAAATTTAAACTTCCATGGGCAAAATCGTCATTTTATAGACATATATACAGTGTGCAATAAAAAAAACATGTTCAGGGCACTTTTTACAATTACGAAAGAAGAGTGCTACAAGTTGCAAAAAGTGAATACCTCAGGGTACTTTTTTGCAATTATCCCTCATTTTTTCCATTACTTGACAAGAAAATGTTGTCACCTGTACCAAGGTCTTCAGAGTCTTCATCTGCGGGTCCTAAAGGCCCGTTATTGACCGATGGCACTTCAAGCGCGGTCCAGTCTGAGCCACCATAGTCCTCCATGTATGAATCGATCTGTTTGATCCAATCTCCAACAATGCTCATGTTCTCTACTGATAAGAGGTCTAAACATTCCTCTTTGGTTTTCTTACCAACCCTGCGAGGAAATAGATTACCACAGATTCAATTATCGAACTGAATCACTTGGTGAACACGTTTAGTGTCTGTTTGTTTTTTACTTACATTTGTTTCAGTCGCATATTGTACTGAACGAAGACAAGGTCACTGAGTCGTTGACGTGCAATGTTGTTCTTTGTGGCATGTAGTTTATCAAAAGGAATCTGACTTTGCTTGCTTATGAAAGCACTGCATGTTTGACTGAGAATCCGGATAGCCAATCGAGATAAATTCGGGCAACCCCCTCCATATGTTTCCCACCATTCAACTATGGAAAAAAATATTGCAAAAAATCAGTTGACTGTAAACTCAATATATGTAAGAATTAGGGTTAATTGCAGATAACTATTCCATACTAAACGTCTTTTCTGCATAACTACCCCCAACTTTTGACTTTTATATCCAGCTACCTAAACTTTCCAAAAAAAATGCAGATAGCTCTTTTTCATCGAAAATGCCCTTGACCCTAATTTCAAATACTTCATAACTACCAAAAGCATTTTGATTGATTAGATGTAGAAAACGGTTGAGTGGATGTAAAATGACTCCTTAAAAGATAAAACTATTAAAAAGACAGGAAAATAGTATTTTTGAGAATATGGTCAAGGGCATTTTTGTCATTTTGACAAAAAAGGGTTATATGCAATATTTGACACAATAAGAAGCAATAGCTATCTGCAACTGTCATCTAAAAAAAACTATCTGCAACTAACCCTAAGAATAATTCCACAAAATATAATGACTAAAAAATGCATTTCCACACCTAACACAGCTGCAAGACTCACCAGGAAGTAGAGAGTCTCTAGCTCTAATTGCCAACTTCCTCCCAAAATCTCCAACAGCGTTCTTGTACAAGTTCATCTCTTTCATGATCTGATCTTGGACATTTATGTCAGGAACTAATCTTTCTATGCAATCAAACATCCCGGACTGGATCCTACTGCGCACATCTCCTTCAATGTTATAGAAGATCTTTGGGTTAAGATAGAATCCCGCAGCATGAAGAGGGAGATCCCATTGTTGCTCCCATCTCTGGTCAATGATGTTCCAGTACACCATATAATCTTCCCTCTTCATAAGTTTTTTCTTGATAGTTTCTTTTGCACGATACATTCCTGCATAAATATACCCCATTGCAGGTCTCTTCTCACTATTAACCATCCTCAAGATTTGCAAGAGTGGAGTTGTTAAGTGGATTATAAGGGAGCATGAGGACCAAAATGACTCGTTATTTACAAAATCCGATAATGTCAATCCTCCCATCTCCTTTGAGCAAGGAGAGTCTAACCACTCCTGTGAAGTAACCATTGTGTGTAAACTCTGCTCAAGATCAACTAGTTGTTTCAGTGTAGTGAAATTTGTACTGGTACGAGTTATACCTGGCACTATGATATCATTACCGGACGTAAATCTTCTCACCATGTTTAAAACAACACTACTGTTGTAGACAAATCTTGTGATAAACTTTGCTTGTTCGATTCTTTCGTTAATCCACCCGAGTTTTGTGAAATCCTCAAGCATCAATTCTATGCAATGGGTTCCACAAGGACCCAAATAAAGAGTAGGGTAAGTATCTGTCAACCTTTTCCCGATGTATTGCTCTCCACCTTCCATAATCACTTGCACAACATTGCTAACTCCGACTTCTTCAACTACTTGCCCAAGTAATGCATGCAAATAATCAGTGGAATGTATAGTGTCGGATGCATCTACAGATCGCAAAAACACTGTTCCTTCAGGACAGTAGACCAGAAAATTTAGCAACTTTCTACCCGTTTCTGTATTCCACTGCTGAACCAAAATAGAACAGCCGGTTCTTCTCCATATCAATCTGAACATCTCGATTTCTTTATTCTCTTCTTCCACTAAATTCTTCAAGACATGACCCCATAAGTCCTGAGATGAGGGTGCTGGAACCCCCAATCCACCTGAGGCAATTGAATCGATCATTGGTTGGAAATAAACCGAGTTCACAGCATTAAGTGGGGCTCCGATATCATACAAGAACTTCCCAATTGCCATATAGATTTGGTCTTTAGACACCCTTTTCACCCCGAACCCTGAACTGCCCTCTACAGGACAAGAACTAATCTCCCTCCCTCTCTTCCTTCTATCCTCACTCTCATCACTCATTCTTTCTTCTTGACTTGCTATCATGCCCGAATTTGGATCATGAAGCACAATAGAAGCTCTAATTAAATGATTATCGTTGCCTAAACCACAGTGATTAAGGAACGTGTCAATCTCACCAAATGGAATCCCATCTTTCACATTAGACTGAGTGGCCAATGTGCCTATCTCTATCTCATCATGAGGCTGGCTATCAATAGCATTCCCTTGAACGTTATTTTTCCCCTTCCTGTTTCTCACAAAGGCCTGACCTAAACTTTGTTGCATCATCAAACGAACTTCGATAGGGACTTGAGTACAAACAGCGCCATTGCCCTTTCGACATGCTAGATGCTCCTTCATCCTACGAATACCCCCACCCTTGGTCAGTTTACCACAATAATGACACTTCAACACCACCCGATCTCCCTCTTTGAACATGTGACAGTGCTTCCATGCCGGGTCCTGCTTTTGTGGTGTGATAAGCACGGGTTGAGGACTCACAGACATCTTCTAATAACCTAAAGAAACCACCATGGACATTTCAAACAATGCACTAGCATTTCAAAGACTAACTTAACACACACACATGATCATCGACATGATTTCTATGGCACCCAATTCCTCAAAATTCATTTCAACCCGAAAACTAACCAAAGAAATAAATTTTAAATAAATTTTGACAAAATGATCACAACCCATCTTCTAATAACCTAAAGAAACCACCATGGACATTTCAAACAATGCACTAGCATTTCACAACAGATTAGACAAACTGAACCCACATACTAATCTATACACTGTAAATGAGTTCCGAGAGAGATGAAGAGTGACTCGATGGAGAACTATCAAGAAAAAAAATCCCCAAATCGGAAAGGGTCTTGGCCGAGAACTCACTAGAAAAGAACGGAGAGAAATTTCGGAAGGGGAAGCTCTGATCAAAACCCACAAAAACCCCAAACAGATAAAAGTATAAAAATGCAAACTTTGGATCGAACAAAGCAACAGATAAAAGTATAAAAATGCAAACTTTGGATTGAACAGAGCAGAAGAAGAGGCAAATACCAATGTTGTGGTCGTTTCCATCAGAGCGAGCTCGAAGAGGTGCGCGAGAGAGACGAAGATGGTGATAATGGAAATGAAAATGAAAATGGGAGCGGTAGAGATGAGGAGAGGGAACAAATTCCAACTTCTTCTGGAATCTGCAAATTCAAAATCAATATGTAAAATGATAAAAAGGATTATGATTTGGTGCAAGAGAAAATAAAACCAGAGCAATAGAAAATGCAAGAGAAACTCACTGGGATTTGTTAAGCGCCAGGAAAGGAGGGCCGGAGAGGATTTTGGTTTTGGCCGCTTGGATGGTAAGGACCGGACGGACCAGAAATTGGTTCTGGTTCGGATGTGAGGTCGAGTTTTGGCCGAGAGCCGGCTAGGGTTCCAAGTTTCGTTGTAACCGGTGGAGATTTTGTTGCGGGCGAACCGGGTCCGGTTTTGCGGTTTTCTTCTCTTTCCTATATTGTATGATTTGATGGCAAAGTTACATTTTTATAATTATATATTTAAAATCATATCAATTTATCTTCATAATTTTATTTTTATTTTATGAAGTTAAAAAACAATAAGAGATACATTAATAAAAATAGAGTGATTTTATAAAGTAATAAATTTGCATTTTTGGAGAAGCTTTGTTCGTTGAGTGTGTAACAAGCTCGAATTCGATATTTTTAAGAGAAGAGAAAAGGAGGAATGTAATCCCAAATAATTAAGTCCAATGGGAAATATATAGAACTGCCTGAGTTAGTAAGATCCACTGCAACTTGACAATTGCTTTGGTTCATAATGTTTGTCGATGACTCAACCTGAGTCTACTTGAGAGCTTCCTTTATTTCGATGGTCTTTGTAGTATGGGAGGGAGAAATTGGGAATACCTTGATCCCTCACCCTCTTCTATGCAAATCATCCCTTATTCGGATTCCTTTAACTTTGGAAACAAGCTCTATTTGTATTTACCAGTAAGCAAAACTTAAGGTGGATATCGTCGTTATTGATCAATTCCCCTTTCTTGCGAACTTGAGCTCTATAGACCGAACTATTGTTTTGCTATGAATACTACCGAGTCCATCCCGACATGATCCTCACTGGGGATGACAAAATACCCAACCTTGACGAGGACCAGACGGGATCTCTACGTCCCCGCCTTGTGTGGGGCAGGTTCGGTGGGAATTTTTTAGGCGGGGCGGGGTACGGGGCAAGCAATCTCCGCGAGCACCCCGCTACTAATAATTACTAGTAGTTTGAAATATATATTACCTATGGATAATTTGGACCAAAGTCACCAAAATCCCTAGTTCACCTCACGACTCTCTCAGTCTCTCTCAACATACGCCTCACTCCTCAATCTCTCGGTTTATTTACAAGATGGATGAATATTTTCAATTGCACTGATGAAGATGATCGTGGATATGAGGTATACCACTAATATAGTTTGTTGTTGTTTAGCTCGAATATGTCAAATAGTGATTTTTGTTTATTTCACCAACATGTGAATATGATATTTGTTTACACATTTTTGCAAAGTACAATGACCAAGAAAAATCATTCGAGTTTATGATGATATTCCATGTTGTGTCGTGGTAAAATCAAGTTGGAAACATTTAGTTTTATGTTATGATGAGACATGTTGTTAAGGTGTTTTTTTATTATTTATTAAATGTTATGATGTTTTTTTTTAATGAAAAGGTACTGATATCATTCCTTTGAAAGAAGCATTGTATGTTT
>JAYMSV010000637.1:0-15883 GCA_036897745.1 Erodium moschatum | reverse complement strand
CAGAACGCCCCACCGCGAAAGTTGTGGGTTTCAGAAGAACTGGTATTTTAGGTTTTGTAGTTTGTATGTATTCGTTGTTGGGTCTCTGTTTCCTTTTCGTTCTACAATCCACAGGAGAACCGGTTTCGGTTCCCTTTATGTTCTACGATATAAAGTAGAATTGTTTTACAGGTCCACGAGCGTCGGTAGACCTATAGATCCTAGGCTAGGATCTATGATCCTGCGATCTCGATAGTAAGATTGGAGCTATTACGTTGAATAAAAATACCGACGTCTGTTCGTTTCAAAAAAAACTTTTACATGTTTACTATTTATATAGTTATTGATATTTATAAAATCTGAATCATTCATTCAACTTATTTAATGACCCATATAAATTAGTAGCTTTCATGGGTTTATATCTCACTAATTGTATTCCACTAAATACATATGATTATGTCATAAATAGACCGTACTGTCTTTATAGTTTATAAAGAACTTATACAATAAAAAATAACATACAATGTAATAACATCAGGACATAACAACATGTCCCAAACACAAAACTCTCTCAAGTGTAAAACATAAATGGTCTTTAATTGAGAATGGCAAAAGCTGCGGACAAGAGCAAGCTAGAAACCACAGTCCATGCCTTCACGCCGGTCACACCATTTCCAGCTAATCCTGCACGTATAATCTCTTATCATCACAAACTGGCATCTACCGAACTTGTGTTTGGTAGCCGAGAAAATGCTAGAAAGGCATAGCAACCATTATCATTTGCTTAAACGCACGTGTTGGAAACTTTGGCTTAGATGGAAATTTGTAGATAGTACTACTATTTAATGAAAAAAGAAAATCCATTCCAAATCACTTATCACCAAACAATCATTTTTCGTAGAAATATATTGTTTCATTTTATTCAAAAACTTATCGAACTATCACATTTTTAGTCGAAAACAATGATATCCGTCCAAAATTATGACTCCATCACTAATTTTTAGCAAAAAAACAATGTCACCTCTATTTTATGGGGGGTGTTTTTTTTCGTAAAAGGTGGTCTAACGGGTGCCCGTACTATTTAACAAATTTATTGTTTATCGAGTAAACAAGAGCGACAATACGATATATTTTTGATAAAAAAAGTAAAACAATATAATTATGTTAAAATATCATTCAAAAATATATTTAAGATTTTTCCATTAAGGTTCTAGTGGAATGCTGATATTCAAGTATTAACTTGAGAAAACATAAGAAAGAAAGATAGATCCATATGTTAATGTTACCTGTGGGTGATAGAACCTGTGCCGGAGACGGAGCATCATCTGCAACACATCAGGACAAAGGAAACAAAAAAGAGTCAGCACATGTAGTTCATTAATTTCATGATCGCGGTCCGAACGAGATCTGTATAGAGACAACCTCGGCACAAGCTGACGTCGGCGTCGGCGCTGCAGGCGTTGGTGAGGCGGAGAGCTTGGGTGAGGGTGGCGCCGAGAGAGTCCAGGAGGCCCGGAGTTTTGTAAAGCTGGCAGAGACATTGTTTTTGGGTGGCGATGGCCTCTCTGATCGGATCGCAGCAGGTCTCCGGCGGCTTTTCCGTCGAGTTCAGGTACTTGCCGCACGGTACCAGGCTCTGCGCGCAACTTGCGTCAGTCTGCGCCTCCGTTGTCGCCGCCATGCACGCAAGCACCACCGCCGTCAGGAACGCAATGGACATTTTCGGACAGGCCATTATCGGTACCTTGCTCCGCCTCTTGGGATCCGGAACTTGTATATATAATATGGCCGGTCACATACGCACTATGTGTACACATTAAAAACAACTGGTTTATCTGTGAACAAATTGTCATGTTTTTTATAAATACAAAAAACCACAACGATGGATTTTTTTTGTATAAATTAGTGAAGTTACGTGTAAAAAAAGTGACTCAAACTAATAGAATCATTGATAAAAAATTAACGGAACATGTAATTTTTTAAATATATGTAGAAAAAATAACATCGTCTTCCTAATAAAACACCCGACTTGTTTCTGAAATTAAAGATGGTGAACTATATACGGTGTGTAACAATAAAACTCTAATTAAATTGTACTTTACGATAAAAAAGAAGAAGCTCTTTACTTACGAAGAGAAAACACTTCAAACCCTAGATGGCGACGGCTCTTTTTCTTTCGGTTCTCTCTTTACCTCTTGTCCTCCCTTTTTCCTATGAAGTTGTCTCGTTATGCTTCCCGTTTAGGATCGACATAGTCGAGTTTAGGCTGTCTTCTTGGGTGAAGTTGGTTTATGGATTGGCCTTATATAGGGGATGTTAGTGTTTGGGTTGTCCTTTTCGGGTACGTCGTTGAGGGTGTTCCCGAAGATAGTCTACGGAGACCAGATCAACCGGTTTCGGCTACAAGCATCGGTGACGCCAGAGCATGCTCTACATTATTTACTACATCTAAACAAAGTCTCATCTTTGGGAGGGACGTCTCATATGATCCCGGCGAATATCAAGACGACGGACCGACAATACCATAACACCCCACCACAAAAGTTACGAGTTCTAGAAGAACTAGCATCGCAAACTCCTTGTTTTTTTATATTCGATATTGTGTTGATTTGTTTTCTCCGTTTTTAAGATATAAAGTAGATTATGTCTACATGTCCAAGAGCGCGGATATTTTTACGGGAGTCCCGGACTATAACCTAAAACCTATGAGGTTTATGATCCTGATCACTCTATTGTGTGTGGGAGCAACGTTAAATAAACATGCACGTCTTTCCATTTGACTCGCTTGTAAATTAAGAACATTTATAGAGTATAATTCAGTTTGAATTTTATATTATCGATGATGATCCCATCACAAAGTCGAGCTTTGTCAACAAATCTCATTTAAGAATACAAAAGATTCATTGTCTGATCATAGGCTATTTCAGATGTATAGGTAACATGGCCACCACCTTTTTCCATGTTTAGGATTGATTTGTTATTTATTTATTTCCCATGTTCTAAATACTACATTTGTATGCTTCCGAGGATATTAATTATATCCCAACACGAAGACCATTCTCACCGTATAAGTATAAAATATAGATAATAAGATATTATTCGCATTCGTTTTTATTTTGAAAAGGATTCGTATTTGATTGAAGCTTGATTTTAATTAGTATTATGTGATGGAAGTCTTGTGCCAGCTGACAGATAATAACTTTATGCAAGCATATAACCTTAAATTTTAGCAATTGATTTAGTTGGACAATAACTTCATGCAGGCCTGTAACCTAAAATTTATTAATTAGTCTGATTAATTGAGACATAATATTATATATTAAGAGGTTGATCTGATTGTTCCTGCCTCTTTAAGATAGACCTTCGAGATGTTGAGTCCTTTTGGGAGCCTATACCCCAAGTCTCGAGATGTCGGGTGCTGGAACGTCTCGGGAGGCCAACACGAGCAACCGTATATCTTACTTTAGTTTGCTAGTACGTTATTTTGAGTTGATTAGTTTGAATAAGTTTGAAACTGGGAAATGAGACATTCCTGGTATCAGGTTACGAAGAAAAGTAACCTACTTTCTACGGATCCAAAAGAGCCGGGTCACTTACGGGGGGCCCAGACAATATTCTGGTGCCCAGGGCTTGGGCCCTCTCTTGTAGGCTACTATTTGCATGCAAGCCTTTAAATCGTTTAAAAAAAAAAAAAGATAGACCTTCGAGCTTTAGTTCATGCGGGTCTTGCCCTTAAATTAGTCTGAAGAGCACTAACTTTATGTAAATGGTTGACAATCAATTTTCTTTTGTTTCAAATCCTTGGATCATAGTTGTGGCTAACAAAGCCCAATTTCACAGATCCAAGTTTAAGTATACAATAGTTTCACAATGTCATTAGACTCATTACACAACTTGTACACCTTTAACTTCACAAGTGAAGATTAAGAATGCTCGTGAACTGCACATACCAATGTACGGAGCTCAAGCAACTTCTACCTGTTTGGTGGCCAGTTTGTCCTGAATAAACTGGGGAACAACATCAAACTTCGCTAACTGCATAGTATAAGAAGCACGCCCTTTGGTCATTCCTCGCAGTGTGCTCACATACTGAAACATCTCCGCCAAAGGAACCAGAGCGTCGACCACCTGAACCAAACACATGAACAGAACTAAGCTACAGAGGAGAAGCGAGAACAAGATATAGGGTCACAACATAACAGTTCTACTTATACCTTCAAGCCCCCAGGTTTGTCCCCAAAGGTATTGATCTGTCCTCTCCTGGAGTTAAGATCCCCAATCACATCCCCCAAATGTTCTTCAGGCGTGACAACCTCAACTCTCATCACGGGCTCCAACAACTTCGGAGCAGCCTTCCTCATTCCCATCCGGAAAGCTCCTCTAGCTGCCAGCTGGAAGGCCAGGACACTCGAGTCCACGTCGTGGTAAGAGCCGTCTACTAGTACAGCACGAACATCCACAACGGGGAAACCAGCGAGCACTCCGTTACCCATGCACTCCTCTAACCCTTTCATCACTCCTGGAACGTATTCTTTTGGCACGACGCCTCCTTTGATCTCACTCTTGAACTCGTATCCGCTACCAGGCTCCAAGGGCTCGAACCGTACCGTGATATCGGCAAACTGTCCTTGTCCACCGGATTGTTTCTTGTGTACGTACTTTACTTCTGTGACTTTGGAGATGCTTTCGCGGTAGTTTACTTGTGGGGCGCCAACATTGGCGTCTACCTGTTTGCAACGAAGGGCCAAAAGTTATGACAGCTCGTAACTAATGTTATGCAAGAAATTGTTGGCAAAAAACACTGCCTTCATAAAATACATATATATTCTTACATGTGCATTTATCTATGTGCATAAACATATTAATCATATAGCTGTTCTTCGAGTATGTATCTCTGAAAGAATGGTTATAGAACATTTTCAAGGAAACAGCATTCTGAGAGGTTTCAACTAAATGAGTTTTAAATTATACACCACTCTTGAGAAATTTTCGAAATAAATTGAAGAATTAGATGAAAAAAGTAGCAGATACTGACCTTAAATTCCCTCTTAAGCCTATCCACAATGATCTCAAGATGCAACTCTCCCATTCCTTCAATTACTGTCTGGTTTGTCTCGTCATCACGCGAGAAGTGGAAAGAAGGGTCTTCTTGAGCAAGCTTGATCAACCCAGTTGCCATTTTATCAATATCCGCTTTGGTCCTGGGCTCAATTGCAACCTTAATCACAGGATCGGGAAAGTCCATCCGTTCAAGTATAATAGGACTTTCAGGATCACACAGTGTTTCACCAGTGATTGTATCTTTTAGGCCCGCAAGAGCAACAATATCACCTGCCACAGCTACCTTAATATCCTCTCTGCTGTTGGCATGCATTTCCACAAGTCTCCCAATCCTCTCTTTCTTGTCTTTGTTTGCATTCAGCACATAAGAACCTGCACTGAGCTTCCCCGCATAGACTCTCACAAATGTGAGAGATCCAACAAATGGGTCACTCATGATCTTGAAGGCAAGCCCAGCAAAGGGTTCATTATCACTTGCGGGCCTTTCAAGTTCCATTTCTGGGTTTTCGGGATCTGTCCCTTTCATTGGTGGTAGATCGAGTGGTGAAGGAAGATAATACACAACAGCATCGAGCAATGGCTGAACACCCTTATTTTTAAAAGCTGATCCGCATAACACTGGAACAAAGTTGCCCGCAATTGTTCCCTTTCGAATCAACTTCCTAATGGCTTCCTCGTCAGGTTCAACTCCTTCAAAGTAATTCTCCATAGCATTATCATCCAACTCAACTACAGCTTCTATCATCTGTGAGTGATATTCATCAGCCATCTCCTGAAGATTAGCAGGAATATCCAAATACGAAAACTTTGCACCCAGTTCTTCTCCAGACCAGACTATAGCTTTCATCTTCACAAGATCAATAACTCCTTCAAAATTGTCTTCTGCACCAATCGGTATCTGAAGCACAAGTGGTTTAGCACCCAAGTTCGTTACGATCATGTCTTTTGTCCTGAAAAAGTTTGCTCCCAGGCGATCCATCTTATTGACAAAGCAAATTCTGGGTACTCCGTATCTATCAGCTTGCCTCCACACAGTTTCAGATTGGGGCTCCACACCAGCAACACTATCGAACAAGCATATAGCACCATCCAAAACCCTCAGAGCTCGCTCCACCTCAAGTGTGAAGTCAACATGGCCAGGAGTGTCAATGATGTTTATCCTATGATTGTTCCAAAATGTTGTTGTTGCAGCTGAGGTTATGGTGATTCCTCTTTCTTGTTCTTGCTCCATCCAGTCCATAGTCGCTGTTCCTTCGTGTACCTCTCCTATTTTATAGTTCCGTCCAGTGTAAAATAGGATTCTTTCGGTTGTGGTAGTCTTTCCTGCATCTATGTGTGCCATAATCCCGATATTCCGATAATCTGTCAATGGTATCGTGCGATCTGAATCTGAAATATGAAGAAGAAAGAAGTCCACCCACAAGGAGTCAGCAACTAAAAGAATCCATGCAATTTCTTCAAGAAATGAAAGCAAGAACTCCATCCAGACCACTTATAAAGGTAACATTACTTTGTATCCCAACACATACTTCCAAAGCCATAATTGCCCAATTATAATTCACCACCATTACCATTGCCCATATGCTTTGAGTTTCAATGATGCATAAATTTTAACTATTATCATTTATCATAAGAGTTATGAAATCATTTACAGAAGAAAAAACACGAAGCCTGGTTTACTTCTGTTTTAGAAGAAGAATAAAAATCAAAAGACATTTACTTCTGATCAGAACCCACCACTTATTCACTGGGAACATATACACATTCTAGTTTAGTTCCATTGTGATCTCTCACATAGCACTTCAAAGGAGTGAAATTAGTGAAAACATGGGGAAACCTTTCCAACCCATTCCATAAATATTATCACATAAGAGTAAGATTTCTAGAATATGGCATCCATCACTACCATCCATTTTTCACACAGCAATGACTACAGACTAAATTCAAAATTTCATGAGAAGAAGTCAATTACTACTTAACCAAGTAATCAATCCTGTAACCTGCAAATGCCTTGGACAAGAAAGCTTACTCAATTTTCTTCCCAAACAAACATGCAAATAGAAAAATCCATTTTTCTATCTGAAAAAAAATGACTTAAGCCAATTGAAATTGAGAAATTGAGCAGAAAAAAAACCCAATTACTCACTAAGACAACCATTACCTGATTGTGAGACAAACACAGTAACTAATTAGAACACAACAGAAATGATCAACGAACGCATGAGAAGCCTCCTCACCCAATTCACCGAATCGCATGCATATACAAAACGAATACACCACAATAGAACGCAATTGAATAACACAGAACAGACCTTCGCCGGCCGCCATGGCGAAGACGGAGAAATTTCTTCTGCTCCGATGGCGTAGAGAGGAGAGACGCATGCGACCCCGGAACTGAGAAGCTGAGGAGGAGATTGAGCTAGTGGAAGCGAAGGGAGTGAGACCCGGAAAGCGAACCGGGGAGAGAAGGACTCCGGAGGGTCTCCGTACGGAGCCATTGAAATTGCAGGTCGTTAATCTCATGGTCTCTGCCGCCATATTTGTATGTAATTGCTCTACTACTGTGAGCTCTGTCTCTCTCACTGCCTCTGAGCTTGTAGGGATAACGATTATAATTTGTGATTTCTAGTTCGACTTCTCGAACTCTCGTATAATATTTTTTTATTAGCAGGATGTTATGGATCTCTTTCCGAGCCCAACGGCTTGATTTGGGCCTCTGTAACCCAATTAGCTAATCATGATCACCAGCTTAATCAGACCCAAAACTATTACATAATCGTATAAGCATTCTCTTAAACATTTTGGAATTAGAGCATGCACAGTCATATTTATCATCCGTCCGTTTGATTAGAAAATGTAATAAATCCTAATTTTGTGACGAACATTTGTTTTTAGGCTCTTATAAAAGAGCATGATTGAGAGGAGAATAATTGTATAAGTCACTGCGTCACAATTAATCGATCGATGACCGAATAGATGTTCGAAAGAGTGAAATGCAAATCATGCTCTTTTTTAATTGCTCATGCCCTTGCAATTTGGCTCCAATGAGTATTAAGGATCGTGACTCCTTAATTGTATGGTCTCCATATTCAACCTCTTAACAAACCATGTTTACATTGTAATCATGCCTGTAATCAATGCCAATAACAAGTTTCTTGTACACCACATATAACCAAAACAGATATAGAACCTATCTCATTGTGCTGGTAAATCACATTTTTCTAGTCATATATGTGACAGTATGCAAGTATGGTTGGGTAGTTAAAAGGTTTAGCTAACACACCTTCGGTGACTTTTGATTCTAAAAAACGCATTGTATAATTGATGACTTATTATTATAAAAGACCACGGATATACACCAATAAGTGATGGTTTTATCAGTTACTGATACGCCATGACTTATAAGGGATTTTTAAAAATCAAAGGTCGCCCAGAGGGTGTGAATAACGTTTTCTCTTCATTCTTCACATAGATGATGCACTACAGTTATAGTATAAACTTCCACAACATAAGCACCTGTTAAGCTCAGAATCTTTACCAAAACAACTCTTTAATTGGAGTCTATCATCAAGTCATTATTATAGAGAGGAAAATACCTCTCCAGATGCTTTTCTTGCAAAAATAACATACAATGTCATTTCCAAAATTGTGTACAGAATGAGCCATAGCAGAAAGTTTCACATAGTGATGGATTTTGTACAACTCATCTGCATTGAAAAGGTTAAGTTGATGAGTAAGCATCCATAAAAAAGGAGAAATAGATTAAGCAACTTTTTATTTCTCTTGGATTTTTTTTTCATATGCAAGAAGACGGAGAAATCCTACTCTAGCCTAATTTCCAACTTAACCTTTACTCACACACCTACTCCTAAGCAGGCGTGGGTACCCACTGGGATTCGAACCTCTAACCTCAGTTCTTCTAATTACAGTTTTTGTAAGTCTTAAATCTAAGTTTAATTGGTTTTTGTTAAGGTGTCTTCCACATGTTACAGTTCATATGAAGTTCAATCGAGAAACAGTTAATGGTTCTTTATCTTCAAATTTTGAAGGTTTTCTTAATGTTTGTGAGAGATATCAACTTTATTCAACACAGACAAATCTGGATATCGTGCAAAGTAAACAAGAGCTTGGTACAAACCTTATGATCGATTCATATGACCTTTACACATTATAACCAGCAAGCTGAGACGTCAAAAACAAAACTAAAATCAGATACAAAAACTTACTTACAGACTAGTTCTCTATTCATCATGGCTGTTTGCACATAAATCAGAGGCCTTAATAGCTAAGTCTAAGACTTTACAGTGGCTGCAGAGGTTCGGCGTCTAGATGACTAGATGCAAGGTGATTTGAAAAAGCAAGTGCATTATAACCTCCTGAGCAATTCTTAGAGCCCTGGACCTTACTACTTCTGTCACACTTTGCTTCAATTACTCACAAATCCCCAGTCACTACTATCTCGTTTATCTTACATAGGAATTGTAACTTGATTTATTTATTGCAAATAAACAATAGTGTCATTATAGGTCAATTATACACTTGAAGCATGGCTTAATGTTCATAAGCTATACAATATCTGATATACTGAAGCAGGATTATAATGTTTATACCAAATTAATCACATACTCAATATAATGACTGGGAGAGTACCTAATATTACCACCTCCTGCATTAGACTGTTATGTACTTGAGAACAGCTGTGCGAACCTTTTCCATGAATGCCGCTGCTTGCTCCTAGTGATGAAGTAAGAAGGAAAAAAGTTTATTCAACGGAACACTAATGCAAGACACTGATATCTTTTTGTTTCATTAAAAAATGCTTTCAAGATGAGCATTCTTTTGTGCATGCTATGTGCATCTTCTGTGCACGAATTTTGACATTCTTTGGGTGTTAATAGCCAAACACAGCTGAGTTGTATCGGGACATTTCTCAGGTTGTAACATTATTGAACAGGTTTTCTGTGTAGTGGGAGAAGGCACAAGTAGAAATCAAAGTTGTCTGTGTTGCCTGCAATTAGCTGGTTAAAGCAAAACATCAAGACAATCTAGAAAGATTCATTTCTGAGGCAGTTCAAAGCTTCAAAATGCTGATTTTCTGTTTGTTTTATTTAATCATTTACTAATTCTAAAATTATTGTAATTAATGTCCATACAGGTGTGAACAAATTCTTAACTGTTGTAATCTTATATAAAGTCCTAAGTTATATTCTAACTTCATTGAAAATTATTACAGTCATCCTTATTAATTGAAACTCTTCATTGTAAGGTTTCTTGTTCTGGTATATGCATTGTGTCATCCTTTTGCTGCAGGGGCATATTCTTATTGAAGAAAACCGCAGATGTGCCAAAATAAGAAAAATGAGAACTAAAAATAGAAAAGAAAGAGATGGAAACATTATTAGTCTGTGGGAGTTTGAGTAGTGGCACAAGAAGATACAAAAATTCTGTGAATCACAAAATCATATATATATAAGCTCAAAGCTCTGAATTCAAACTATCTAATGAATGTAGTAAACGAGTGGAACATTTTGGCAACCATGTATAGAAAAGAAGGGCATGGAAAGATCTTAGTTAAAGAGAGTTGTTACCTGTTCGCCCCTTCGCGCATTTGCTATGTTTTCATCGAGTAGTGTCAATAATGATCTATTGAGTGCATTCAGCTCAACCATATCCAACAGCTGCATCATATTATATCATCTTGGTTGAGCAACAAAGGAGCAAAAATATACCGGTTAAGTTTAGCTAAGAGGGTTAACATGAGATAAAATGGGCACATACAGTTGCTTTTACATCCTTTGACGACAATATTTTAGCTAAGTTTTCCTTGGCTGTTATGAGGTCACCCTGCATTTTATCGAATGCATCTGTAAAAAAAAAATAGATAAATATTTTTTGAGTTACTAAGACATAAGCAAGAACATGAATCCCAAAGCAAGAAAGTATTGGGGAACAGACAAACCTTTTCCTTCAAGTAAAGCTTTCTCTAATGCTTCTAGCTCAATTAATCTATCTTCCGTAGCCTACAGAAACCATCAGCATTCAAATAATTTGGTTCAACCAATATATTCGTATTGGACTGAGACCGAATCTACATTAAAAAAAAAATACAAACCTGAGTTTTATTAACAGCAAACCGCAGTTGGCCCAGTTCAAACTTCAGGTGTGCAAAAAATTCATCATTCAATCTGCAAAGTTTACAAGTTATAACATCATAATACGATGAAGCTGATTCGATTTGGGTTCACCTATTGCCTACTGTAGTCGATGAAGAGCGTATATATCTACTTCAAAAATGCCACGTGTTTAGTTGTTTACAATCTGATTGCAGGAAAATGCTCTCATCCACACTAATACACACTGAAACATGTGTGACGAGATGCGACACAAAGGCAAAAACTCCTAAACTACTTTCATATCAGAAGAAACTACAAATCGAACAAGTAGTGTGCAATTTCAAATTTCACATTCTCAACAAATTGACCATTATAACTACTAACAAGATGTAGATGCACTAACCGAGGCCTCATTCTTGCCATCTCGAACTCGAGCTCTCTAGCTTCAGTGTCGAGGAAGTACTCAATCAGCTCAGCAGGAGTGTCAGGAACAACACGAGACTATCATCAACAAAATCAAAATCAAAATCAAGTAACTATCTCAAAGCCTAATGAAATTCTCAAACGCAACCAGCATATCATGAAACACAATTAAACAGCACCAGAATCTGTGAAATAGCTTACATCTCGCAGAGCACGGCGGCGCTCAGCTTCTTCGCGGACTTGGCGCTCGAATTCCTCCCGAGCGCCGGCGTCTTTCTCGAGCCGCCGCTTGAACTCAGTCCGAGCAATGTGGCCTGACTGTGGAGTTCCCAGTATGCCTTCCGGATCCTTCCATTGCAGAAAAAGACCAAATCAAATTCGAACTGAGCTTGACACAAGCTGAAAATCAGATCGCTACACTACAGGCAAAACACAGGGCTGAGAAAGTACCCAAGTGACGCATGAAGCTCGGTGACTAACTCGGCCTGGCCTCGCCGGCATTCTACGGAAGAACGCTCCGGCGACGGCGGGAGTGGCGATGCCTGTTGCGATGATTGATCCTAGAGTCGCCATTTCCGAGCCGTTGTGTATCGAGAGCTCGCTCTCAACCTATGGTTCTGATTGCTTGTTATCCGATCGAATTGAAGATCGAAAACGTTACCGCTTACTTATTTATATGGGTCTAATTTCGTAATTTTACTAGTTTCTACATTGGCGCTTTCTTGGCGGGAACAACAACCGCACGATGTCGTAAAAGTTGCTTGATATCAACCGTTGATCTGCAATGAAGGAACTGGCCCTGATCGAGTTCATGGGCCTAGTAAATTAGGCTTCATTTTCGGTAATTAAAGTACAATGCCCAATACTCCAGGCCCATTCGTGATCAGTCATTTAAATTAGTGGTACGGATAGACTGTAAGTGAGTACAATCGAGTCAAATATGGTTTATGTGTAGTTTAACAAATCATTTGGTTTTAATTTACTTTTAATAATTAAGCCCAAAGTTAATTTGAATTCGATTTTTTTGGAAGATTAGTTAACTTCATAAACCACACAATGTATTGTATTTTGTATATCATATTTCTCATAAATACAAAAACCAGTGACTTAATTCTCCACAAGCACACTGTAGAGATGTATATGTTTTAAACATTAATATCAATAAATACCAGTCTCAAGGTGCATGTTCTTACTAATCAGACACTACACAATTTATATCTTCCAAGGATTTAAAATTACTGGAAAGTAAGGGAGAGTGAATCAATACACAAGAGAATAGTGAGTAGTAGTCTTGAAATCTATATGAAAATTGAAATCGATGGTTTCAAACTAACAAAACACAATAGGCACCTTTGAAACCAACTTCAAGGCAAAATTTCCTACTTTTTAGAATCTGTTTCCAATCACTACTCCATCCAAATTCATACCAGCCAATACAAATGATCTGTGTTTAGAATGTTTTGTTCCCTCATTTGACTTGGACGATTCCAGCACTGATCAACTTCTGAATCTTGTCCATCACCATAGGGTTCTTCATGTGATCCTGTGCTGATTTTGGATTCTCCTGGAAGTCAACAAGTACCTGCCCATACCACAAACAGGTATTAGCCAACCATTTGCAGAAACATACATCTTGAAACCATGAAATAGAAGATATACTCGGGACCATTTCGAAAACAATCTCATTGTACATAAACATTGCATATACAACGCTACTCCAACTTTCCATACCTGTCGCATAACAGGATCAGAAAGAATGTTTTGAATCTCTGGGTCCTGCATTCCCTTAGCCTGCAAAACCGAACTTATCATGAGATCCAAAGATTCTTTGACTTATCAATCTCACGAACACTTTTGAGAGGAAGTTACTTACCTGTCTCTCCTTGATTTCATCAGGGGTCAGATCACCACGGCTAGCTTTATTGATTTGTCCGACACATCTGAGGAAGATCACAACGCAACGTGAACAGGGTTATGAGTGTTCAAAATATGGATTTATACGGTATTACGGTCAAAATAAAAACTGAGCCACACAGCTATGATCATGATATAATACCTTCTTACACCATCAAGTAATTCAGGGTTGCTTGGGTCATGTTTCAATCCCAATTGGTATGTTTCCAAAGCTTTCTCATATTCCTTCATGAAAAACTGGACAGCACCTTTTCTTGTATATCCTTTGGCAAACGTTGGATCAAGGTCAATGCACTTCTCAGCATCCTTCAACCCTTCAGGCATAGCTCCCAGCTTAGTATAGCAAGCAGCTCTGTTGCTGTATGCCTGACCACAGCAACCAATAATTATTACAACACATCTATCCAGGGGTGAAATGTATTACAAGCATGACAAAATCAAAATGAAGGATCATGTGACAGTACCTTTGGATCGTTAGGATTCCTCCTCAAAGATTCTGTATAATGCTTGATGGCTTCAGGGTACTTTTGCTGTTTGAAGTATTCATTTCCTATATCAATTGCAACAGATGTTCAGTAAATTTAAGAATATCCAAATCGAAATGATAAAACATCACAATATTAAAGCACAAGTTTTCACTAGTATTGAGTACAACTTATGCTTAGGACTTTTATGAACTAATTCTTGTGTTTTTATCCAAAAGTAGGGAAGGCATATCAAATTCATGGAAAGTAAAAAACGATATACATACCTTTCTCACGCTCCTCATCAGCCAACTTTGGATCAAAATACTCCTGCTGTTCAAGATCCTTCTTTGCCTTCTCTGCTTCATTTAATTTTTTCAGTGTATCCGGGTTGCGATGCTCAGTAAGAGCTTTCTGGTATATCTCAATAGCAGCTTGAAAGTCCTTGGAGGATTTTGCCATTTTGACTAGAGCATTTCCCTTTCTAGTCAAAGCTCTTGCTACCATCTTGTAATCAGATCTAAGTTCCCTTCCCCTTTCGACAGCCTTATCACAATCTTGAATGCATTCCTCATACTGAAAAAAAGGAGAAGGAATACATGCATTCATGAGAAGAAGATAATAAGACCAACAATAAACATCGAATTGGAAAGAATGAAAAAAAATGAAAACAATCATCCACAAGGTAACATTCAACGTGGGAACCACGTACATTTATTGACATACAATGACGTAATAAAACCAAAAAAGAAGATGCTGAATGTCATTGAATGGGATGCTAAGGCGCCAACAGCAGTGCCAAGCAATTTGGCGAAGGGCATGGCACTAGAAAATGGGAGTATGTATAAGTCTATAGACCCTACAAGGATGCCTCATCAAGAAGAAAACTACCCAATCAAACATATATAGATGTTCAAAGAGTTCAAAAGGAACGGCATGCAAATTTAGGATCATGCCAAGTATCTAAATGGCATGCATAAGACATCAATGTCCACGTGCTAGTAGAGATAACGACTTTCAAGTTTGTAACCTCACAAGAATCCTAGAAATCAATCTCTACCCAGAGCAACAAACTTGACATGCACAATACAGCTATAGTGAATCCTTCAAGTTCGTAGTAAATAACATGCATAAGACACCCGCATGTTAGTGTGATACAAGGACTTCCAAGTTTGTAGCATCACAAGAATCCTAGAAATCAATCTCTACCCCAAAGCAACAAAATAGACATGCACAGTACAGCAATATTGAATAATTTAAAGCTTAATGTACACAAGAACTACAAGTCTACAAAGACACATATATGCAAACTCTGTAATACAGGTGCGTTTTTATGAGCAAAATCTAAACCAAACATAAGATATTAAGATCAGAGAAAATTTCAATACCTTTCCCGTTTCCAAATACACAGCAGCTCTGTTGGTAAGGAACGAAATGTCAGTATCATCCAACTCCAATGCTTTCGAGTAGTGCTGGATGGCTGTATCCAAATCCTTCTTCTTGTAAGCTGCATTTCCTGCCTCCTTCTCCTTCAGAGCTTGTGCTTTTCTCTCTTTGGCCTCTTTCTCCTCGGAGTCCATTGGTTCGGGCTCGGGCTCAGGCTCGGGCACCTTCTCTTCCTTCATGGGCTCGGCCTCAGCAGGTCTCTTCCTCTCTGGCGGTGGTGAAGACGCTTCAGGTATCTCCATATCATCACCACCGCTCCTGAGCTTCACATTGAGAAGAACCCCAAGCGCCTGCATAACCCTCTGATCCTTCAGGTACAAATTCAAGTTGTTAGGGTTTTTTTGGATCTCCTGCATCATTTTCACGAAATCAGGCTGCTGCAGATAAACCCTAGTGCTAGCGTCAGCCGCGAGCTTAGGCCACATCTCGGGACCAGTGAAAGCATCACCGAATGGATTGGACGGAGCAGCGCGGGACCTGGAA